>CM053793.1:830813468-831050968 GCA_028749045.1 Cupressus sempervirens
AGGCAACTTTGAATTGAAAGCATTCACTGATGTAGATTGGGCAGGAAGCATTGATGATAGAAAGAGCACTAGTGTGGTGGAGCATAATTTCTTGGAAAGAGGCTAGTATCTTGGACAAGCAAGAAGCAAAATTGTATGTCTTAGTCAACAGGAAGAAGCAGAATATGTTGCAACAGTCAATTATTCAATATATTGTTTGGTTCAGAAAACTTTTGATAGGTATGAAGGAAGAGATCAAGGATCTAGTAGTTGTTTACTATGATAACACCAGTACAATTAACATTTCCAAGAATCGTATGATGCATACCAAAAACCAAGCACATTGCAATTAATTATCATTTCTTAAGAGAATTGGTGCAAGAAAAGGAGGTAAGATTGGAATGTGTGAATACAAAAGAATATTGTAGATATATTCACCAAGCCATTACCTAAGGATACATTTTTGTATCTAAGAGTAAGCTAGGGGTCATTTCCCTATCTAAAGTTAACTAATCATATATTAGTGATGCATCAACCAAGCATGTTGAAGATTAGTCAAGTTGATGCAGTATTGTAGATGGTAGATTGCATATGAATCAGTAAATTGGGTACATGGAAATTTATTGAATGTTATCTTTGGCATGAGATGTCAAAGAGGGAGAAGTTGTTGTCATACATTAGAGAAATTTTTATGTCTAATAGGGAGATTTTTCTATCATATATCAGAGATATTTATATATATGTCAAAGGATATCAAAGAGGGAGAATGAACTTGAGTTGATATCAAAGAGAGAGAGTTTTGATATTGCAGTCACTGCAATCAATGTAACTAGAGAATCATTCTAGAGGGAGAGATTGATATAAGAGGGAGCTCACACTAATAGAGGGGAGTTATCATGGATGAGAATTAGAATGAAACTAAGGATATTTTCCTTACTTCTATTTTTTCTCTAAAATTTCATTGTATAATGACATGTGTTGCCATCAATACCAAGAGGGAGATTATTGAAAACAATTGTTCAATTATATATTATCTTTGATGTTTACACAAAATGTCAAGTATTTACCAATTAGTATTTGTTGAGCTCACTCAAGAAATGAAGATAGGATGTCCAGTATCTATCGAGCATTGTAGAGATAATAAACTTCGAAGATAGTATCTATTGAGTTCACTCGGGCACCAAAGAAAGTTTGTAGGAAGACAGTGTCTACTGAGCTCATTCAATCACCAAAGAGAAGTTGGCATAGAACCAGTGTTAACCAAGCACACTTAGTTACCAAAGAAATTTAGTTTAGGATGTAGTGTTAACTAATTTCATGTGGTTAACAAAGGAAGCATGAAGAAAGTCTTTTCTAAGTTAGTGTTGACCGAGTTGGGTTAGCTAATGAAGGATTTTCTTGAATCAACATATTTAGTTTGATGAACTTATTTTTTAAGACTAGCTAACTTAAGGGATGAATATTGAATATTTTTAGGTGTATTCAAGCTGACTTGACAAGGTAAAAGATATAAGTATAAGGCTAAGTTGTGGGATTGAAATAGAAAATGCATGGAATTGGAAAGATAAATCAAGGAAGCAAATCGGAAGGATATCAAAGTATCCTAAGTTGACCAAGTTGCAAAGTTTTATCTGATCAAGGAGGATCAAGTATTTCAGCCAAAATAGAGATTTGAAATTAGCAATTAAGTTGCATCAGTAATCAATTCATATCATTGTTACTATCTAATAATTGTAGCAGTGTATCAAATCTCTCAATTATCTTTCCCAACTTATAAGCCTCCATCTCCAAGATCTCAACTCTCAAGTGGTTAGACTTCTTCTAAGAGAACAAAGCTCTGATACTGATTATTGGAAGTCTATTAGGAAAATAGGATACTAAGGGGGGGGGGGGGGGGGGGGGGGGGGATCAGGATCTATTAAACTTTTGTCTACTTGAGACAAATCAAATGCATTCACCTTTAACCCATCTCATATTAGCATCATGAACCATATAACCATAAATTGAAATAGATCTAACTATTCATCACATACATAAACATGAAAGTAAATGTAAACACATAACAAAAAAGATTTGGTTACCCAGAAACCCTCCAAGGTGAAGGTAAAACTGGGGTGGGGATGACACCCACAAATCTTCTCTACTACAGGAATAAAGTGTGTCTATTAAGGCTACAAAATTTGATCACTTTTGGTGATCTACCTTGTGAGGGGTTTGCCTTGCTAAGAGCTTATAAGACTTATTCATTCTACCTTGATTAAAGTATTTAAACTTATGACTAAGTAAGCACTCTATTAGGAGATTTGTATAGGCCTGTTAGGACCACTATATTAATAGATTTACCTTAATTCACTTGCTAAAATATATCAATACCTGATCCTTTAGTTATCACTCTAATGTTGGATTACAGATCTCCTCTTTCCAATTCTGATTTGATCTCCTATCTGATAAACTATGTTATGTCCTTCACTACTAGGTTGATATGTTTGATCTTTGCTTCTAACCATTAAACATAACCTCTTTCACACATACAATTCATTCTTCAATTCTTTCCTTCATTTATCTTTATTTTGAATTTAGACCCCCCTTCAATAACCAAATAGAGAAGGTTCTAGATTGTGATCAATGATCCAAATTTCTCCCTTTTTCCACTTAGTCCTTCATTTTTTCTAATTGGTTACATTTCCTTCATAAGGATTAATGATCTCTGAAAAAATATGTAATCAACTCCTTAGTTGTCTCCACAACCTTTAAATCATGTGTAGAAGTCAACCAAAATGGCTTACATAAGTGTTTGTGTCATTCCAAGCACATATACCAAATTTTGTTTACTTGGCACTTGAATACCCTAATGCTCGGTCATGACTAAGACTTATGTTGTCACTCAACTTGTGAATGCTCGACACTAATTGAGTGACTCGGCATGGACTAACTTTGTTTAGCTTGGTGTAAACTAATTTCTAGTTTGCTTGGCATAAATTATCACTCAGTACATAGTAGGGTTCTTGACAACCTAAGACTTGCTTGGCTCAAATTGAAATGTAAACAAGCCATAGACATTACTCGACCTTCATAGAATAGCTCAGTCGCAATGTTGACTAACCAACTCTTCCTTACAAATGACTACGTGTTTGACAGTAATAGGCAACATGACTTGGAGACCAATATTTTCATGGTTAAAAATTTATACCATTACTCTTTAAAGTCTTGTTAAAGTTGCATGGTCAATGTTTCTAATGAGTCTTATATCATCGTAAACCATTTATAAATGAGAGCATGACAAGGTTTAGTAAGTAGATATTCAAACTAAAAATTTATCACTCAAGTGAGAATGAATTTGATACGATTCTATTTTTCTAAAGATTGATTCTCACATCACACGGATTAAGATGAAAAAGTCTAAGTTAAGTTGTTAATAAATTTGTTATTAAAGATTAGGCACTAGTGTTTTCAGGTGTAGGTGATTGATATGTCCTAAAGACTATTCATGATCACAGTAGGAAGAACTCTAGCTCTAAAAATGGTAACCAAAATTCTAACAGCAAATGACTAACAAGAATGTTTACCCTACTTGATAGGAGATTAGTTTGAAGGTAAGAGCTTAATTTATGAGGAATTATAACTTTTTCAAGGAGACTATATTTTTAATTTGTAGAAAGAAATCAACCTCATGATATTTTTTGTCCATATCCCAAGGTTAGTAAGATATGCAAATAGATCTTCCCCATGTGTCTTTTATGTATTCTCTCTCTTTAATTACAGTTAAAAATAATGTATTTTGAAATGGAGTTGATGTTAGTTTGTGGTGACTGATTAGGAAAGTACTATACATACTTCATAAATTATTTGGGGTTGATGCCCCAAAAAAAAAATGTGGGCCCTATTTTATCAGGATTTTGGGTTGACATGTAATTATTAATTATAACCCTAAAGCGGTAAAAATACTTGTATAGAAGGGCTTAGGGTTAGGGATTGTTTCAATGTTGTGATGCAAAAATTGGTTCTTGTGGCAGTATTGAGCTATAAGGGATTACGGATTGTAATCAGGCTGTAATCACTGGATCGTACTAATATCAGACTTACTATTTGGTGGATGCAACCCAGGGATTGGGTGAACCACATTAAATCTTGGTGTCTTGTGTTCTTTTTTGTGTGATCTATTCTTTTATGATATTGTTTATATTTGCATGTAATTGTTATTTTTGTCTGTGGTTTAATCCTAGCAGTTGACTACGTGCGAAATAATTTCAAATTATGATTATCGAAAATCCTTCTTGTTTTGTAATTTAATTTTAGTTGACTATTGGAATTGTTGATGTTATTTCAATTTGTAAGATATAATTATTGATTCTTAAGTTTTAGGCACACTGTTCCAAACCATTTTTTTCATCGATCTTATAACTTTATATTTATTTTGGAGGGTTTTATATCAAATTCAAAGATTAAAATATCTTTGAATGAGAGGCGATGATGAAAGAGTATCCGTTCCATTATAGTTATCTAGAGCACATTCTTAGCCTCATGGTTGCAACAAGACTTGATCTCTAGTGTCCACTAAAGCCATAAAAATACAAGATCAATTTATATTATGTCATGTACATGCAAAGTGTATGATTTTATATGGTATTTTTAATTTATTAATTGATATTGTTAAGTACTTTTAAACTTTATATAATACTCCTTCTAAACTTTATATAATACTCACAACACTAGTAAAAAGTTATTTGATTGATGTTAGGATGACTTTTTGCATCAAAAAATTATGACATAGAATATGTGCACTTTCAAACCCATATACTTGTGCACCCTTTATAAAGTGTATATAAATCATTTATTTCATACAACAATCATTCATGTATAACTTATTACAATATTTATATGTTGTAGGTGGGTATTTAACAATAGAATATATTGCAACATAATATTAACCTCTCTATCGTAAATATATTTTATTTTATTTTATAACTTTTTTTATTTTACATTTAAAAAGGTTCTTTCTAACTATACTATTAGACTAACAATATTTTTTTTACCTAACAATGGAAAATCATTCTAATTGAAATTTTAGGAGGAGAAAAATATATTCACAATAGGCTCAAATAACAAAAAGAAAGCATAATACATGACTAAATGCTCAATGAGAAGAGAAATAAAGAACATTCTCAATCTTTTGTCAAATATTTGTTAAGAAGAGCATAAAATTTATACATCAAATTATAATAATATAACTTTAATACACATACTTTTGAATAAAATTATATGCAAAATATACTATATTATTCAATTTATATATTTTTTAAAGATAGATAAATTCTCATGACTTGAAGTTATGAAGTCATGACAAATCCCACTCCTTATATTATTATAATATGATTTTAACCTTAATAATAAGACCACCACAACTTGACTTTTTTACCGTATCAATATAATAATTATCCCTAAATTATATTGTTTGACATAATATTCAAATATATAATCTATCACTAACGTAATTATTATTATGCCTTCTTAAAATACAAATATTAATATTAATAACAACTTACAATTGTAAAATTAAATTATTATAATAGCCAATTATTTAAGACTAACCTAAACATCTCTTTGAAAATCAATGAGAAGTTCTACCTTTTCCATAACATCAAGAGAAATAGCTCTCCACCCACCAAGAAAAGGGAAAAAGAACTTTTCGCATTATTGTCCAATCACATTAAACATACATGTGATGGGCACACCAAAGATTTTCAACTTTCTCCAAATGGCTTTTTCATATGGTTTGAAAAAGAGTTGAGTGCCATTTCCCATAAGTCAAATAAATTAAATGACTAAGCTGCCTCCACTTAACAATAGCAAAAAAATTATTGGATGAAGATTTTAAAAGCACACTTTTTATGGGGAAAAGTCCATACAAACTTTCAATCTCCCCAACAAAATATTCATGTTATTTTCAATAACTATTGTGGGCACCATATCATGTGAATATATACCTTGAAAGGTGGTGTTTAATAAGTGATAGACATGAATATTTAAAGTCTTTTTTTGGCTAGGTTATATATATTTATGTTTCTTGGGTAAAGTTTTCTTTTGGGTAAAGTTATTTTTATTTAGTGCAGTAATCAAGGAACATAGTTATAAATATGTGCACTTAGTCAATCAATTGACATCTTTAGGTATGTGTTGACATGCAAATTTATATTTTGTTTGAGATTTCTAAAGGATGATTATAATATCTTTTTTTTTAAATAGTTTCTTATATAAGAAAGATTTCAAACTATTTTAAATATATATTCTTAAAAATAAATTATATATTAATAAAATAATTATTCTATATAAATAGAATAGTTATTTGTTTTTAAAAGTATTGTTTAAAAATATATTTTTTTAAATTCATTTTTAAGATTAAAAAATAAGTCATATTAATGAAATCAAAAAATTTAACATGATAGGTAGAATTAAAACATATTTCTTTTTGAGAATAATTTGTGATTATGGTCTATTTAAATATTTATGAGTGTATATCAGAGCTCCCATATTATTTTTTATTATTATAAGATATATAACTAGCAATTGCACTTTAATGTGCAATGGGTAAGCCAAAGATATATAAAAGAGAGCATAAGAGGTGAATTTGTTTTATTTTTATCACTTCTCATTAGCTATTCAATATATATTTAATGTTTCTTTTGGTGAAACTTTGGTTTAAAATTCCATGGTCAATTCTTCAAAAAAATCAAAAAGTTGCAATATGAGATATATTTGACCCATTAGTAAGACAATTAATTGAACGAGACAACAAGGACATGATCATGGCCTCATGGTTATCCTTAGGATTTTAAATTTTTTTAAGCATCCAGTAGTTGTTTGATCTTGACTGCACCTTTGTATTTCAGTAAACCCATCTCCACCTTAAATCTTATTTGATTGGCATAAACTATTGTCTATCAAAATGGTCCAAAAATAAAAAGGGAATCTTTGGGGAAATATTTAAACGTGTTTAAGTAGAATGTGATCAGTAGGTAGTGATCATTGTACACCTGAAATGGGATAGGTGAGCAGAAACATAATGGACAGATGTGCTCTCATATTCTTTGCTTATGAACGGTCATTCCCAACATGAAAAAAGGTCCAAAGAAAATGCCACTTTAGTAAATTGTTTGCTTCACAGAATTAAACATTAGTTGTCCAAGCTGATATGAACCATTGCAAATGATTATTTGCATTTTACCAAACAATCTGCATACCTAGTCTATGCTTTAACCTTTTTGCAAAAACTACCCACATGTCCTATTTTTGTAGAAATATCTTATATACACATCAAGCAAGGGGGCAAAATTGAAAATAATTATCAACTTTATGAATCAATTGAAGTAGCATAAGAGAGACAAGTTTGATTCGTCCCATTTCAAAATGAATTCATCTTCAACAAGGTCATGTAATAATTTTCCTTTCAATCTCTACATGTTTCAATTGTATTGTGAACTTGTCATGTGGCAAGTAGAAAATCAACAAAAATGTTTTCAGGTTATCATTGCCCAACTTATGCTTCTTTTGCAAATCCTATATAGAATTGTATGGAAATGTAGCCTAAGTGTTTAACATCCACATTATGTTTGTTGTTAATTGTGCGACAAAAATTAAAACTTCAAGGGTACATTTTATTTCCTTCATTTTTTAGTTGTAGGCTAGGGGAAGAGACCCAATAGATGTCCAGGGGTCCAATGACTGATACTGTATTGTTATAGATCACCCCACCCCGCACCTCGCCCCCCAATTACCACTTTCAAAAAGCTCCAAAAAATGATAATACATGTACTAATAGTCAATCAGACGTACTAATATTTGGTCATTTTTAGATTTCTTGGTTTCTAATTAGTCCATTTGTGCAAAAATACAATTTGTTTTGTTGAGCGACTATTGGGGGATGAACATAACAGGTTTCGAGTGAACGTTTTGAAATGACACTTTTCAACCACTTCATGCTCTACAACTTCTAGAGAGAGCTTCATAAATGTGGAAACGCCTAAACATTAGCTTTAAGCTTTTTTGTCACCTATGGAGGTTCACCAAAAAAATTGATAAATTTAGATGTATGGATTATGAGTTATAGGTGCATGAAGTTAGTGTGGGCGACTACTATGTCTCTTTCCCTATCATGTTTATGAACATAAACTAACATCTTTATGAGCAATTTTGGCATTCTTACTAGGATCTTGTTTAATCTGCATCTCAATAGTGAAGCACATTTGTCAAGGTGATTATTTCCCATCGTTAACCAAAGGATACCCTGGTCATTTTGGTTGGTTGATTGTTATAGACGTAGCACTTTATATCATTTTTGTTCCCTCGAAATGAAAATAGATCCATGGGTTACAAAACCGTTCACTTTGTAGTAGATCATTGTAATTATCACCGTTAGAAATACTTAAATTTTTTGAAAAGTTAAATACTTCTCTCTCACCTTAACAGAATGACACCTTCTTTTTAAATAATTGGTTAGTTAAAAAGTCATAAGTATACTAAAATTAAATAAAACTAAATAGAAGAACTTATGGCCTTAGGACCTTTTACCTGTCAAAATAGAAAAAAGAAAGAATGACACCTTCTTTCTACTAATTTTATATTTTATGTTCAAGATATCCATTACACACCAAGATGCAATTGCTATTGCTAGTATAGAGTTGTGATATTGCTATCAAGATTTAACTATGTGACTTTAAGTCAAACTCATTGACCCATGTTTCATGAGTATGATTCAACATGATGGACATGAATCCATCTCTCATAAGAATAGATGGAACACTTAGCACTCATTGGATCTAGGTGATGTTCACAAGTGTGAAGCACTAGGACTTCGCGGGAGGTCACCCATCCCAGTACTACTCCAACCTGAGTGCGCTTAACTACAGAGTTTCCTCCATGGTTAAACCCAAAGCATGGAACCCCATTCACAAAACCTTCACCAAGTGTTGTGCCTTATGAACCATTCATTAGAAAGCCCCTTAAACTCATCAATTGATAAGTAGGAGATAATTTCCACAGCAAGTCAAATTGTGATATTGCTATCAAGATTTAACTGTGTGATTTTGAGTCAAACTCATTGACCCATGTTTCATGAGTAGTGATTCAACATGAATCCATCTCTCATGAGAATAAATGGAACACTTAGCACTCATTGGATCTAGGTGATGCTCATAGGGGTGAAGCACCGGGACTTCTCGGGAGGTCACCCATCCTAGTACTACTCCAACCTGAGCACGCTTAACTATGAAGTTTCCTCCATGGTTAAACCCAAAGAAACCCCATTTGCAAAACCTTCACCAAGAGTTGTGCATTATGAACCATTCATTAGAAAGCCCCTTAAGCTGATTAATTGATAAGGAGATAATGCCAGAGCTTATGCAAGCCTTTCAAAACACAGATAAGAATTTATCCAGGCCACTACATCATAGGGAGATCATGGATTGATAAGTAGGAGATAATTTCCACAGCAAGTCAAATTGTGATATTGCTATCAGGATTTAACTGTGTCATTTTGAGTCAAACTCTTTGACCCATGTTTCATGAGTAGTGACTCAACATGAATCCATCTCTCATGAGAATAAATGGAACACTTAGCACTCATTGGATCTAGGTGATGCTCATAGGGGTGAAGCTCTAGGACTTCCTGAGAGGTCACCCATCCCAGTACTACTCCAGCCTAAGTGTGCTTAAGTACGGAGTTTCCTCCATGGTTAAACCCAAAGCTTACAACCTCATTTGCAAAACCTTCACCAAGTGTTGTGCCTTATGAACCATTCGTTAGAAAGCCCCTTAAGCTCATCAATTGATAAGTAGGAGATAATTTCCACAGCAAGTCAAATTGTGATATTGTTATCAGGATTTAACTGGGTAATTTTGAGTCAAACTCATTGACCCATGTTTCATGGGCTTAAGGGGCTTTCTAATGAATGGTTCATAAGGCACAATACTTGGTGAAGGTTTTGCAAATGCAGTTGCAAGCTTTGGGTTTAACCATGGAGGAAACTTCATAGGTAAGCGCACTCAGGCTAGAGTATACTAGGATGGGTGACCTCCCAGGTCCCAGTGCTTCACCCCTGTGAGCATCACCTAGATCCAATGAGTGCTAAGTGTTCCATTTATTCTCATGAGAGATGGATTCATGTTGAATCACTACTCATGAAACATGGGTCAATGAGATTGACTCAAAATCACACAGTTAAATCCTGATAGCAATATCACAATTTGGCTTGTAGAAAGTATCTCCTACTTATCAATTGATGAGCTTAAGGGGCTTTTCATAAGGCACAACACTTGGTGAAGGTTTTGCAAATGGGATTGCAAGCTTTGGGTTTAACCATGGAGGAAACTTTGTACTTAAGCGCGCTCAAGTTGGAGTAGTACTAGGATGGGTGACCTCCGGGGAAGTCTCGGTGCTTCACCCTTGTGAGCATCACCTAGATCCAATGAGTGCTAAGTGTTTCATTTATTCTCATGAGAGATGGATTCATGTTGAATCACTACTCATGAAAGATGGATCAATGAGTTGGACTCAAAATCACAGAGTTAAATCCTGATAGCAATATCACAATTTCAATTGTTGTGGAAATTATCTCCTAGTTATCAATTAATGAGCTTAAGGGGCTTTCTAATGAATGGTTCATAAGGCACAACACTTGGTGAAGGCTTTGCAAATGGGGTTGCAAGCTTTGGGTTTAACCATGGAGGAAACTCTGTAGTTAAGCGTGCTCAGGCTGGAGTAGTACTGAGATGGGTGACCTCCCAGGAAGTCTCGATGCATCACCCCTGTGAGCATCACCTAGATCCAATGAGTGCTAAGTGTTCCATTTATTCTCATGAGAGATGGATTCATGTTGAATCACTACTCATGAAACATGAGTCAATGAGTTTGACTCAAAATTATCTCATACTTATTATTATACTCTTTCCTAACATTTAAGACAAAGATTAATCAAAACATACATTTTCATCTGTAAAACAATGATCATTTGATGAACTTCAACCTTACCATTGAATTTCATTGAAACAAGCATTTTCACCTGTAAAACAATGATCATTTGACAAAGTTTAACCTTGTGATATTACTATCAAGATTTAACTGTGTGATTTTTGAGTCAAACTCATTGACCCATGTTTCATGAGTAGTGATTCAACATGAATCGATCTCTCATGAGAATAAATGGAACACTTAGCACTCATTGGATCTAGGTGATGCTCACAGGGGTGAAGCACCGAGACTTCCCGAGAGGTCACCCATCCCAGCACTACTCTAGCCTGAGCGTGCTTAACTACAGAGTTTCCTCCATGGTTAAACCCAAAGCTTGCAACCCCATTTGCAAAACCTTCACCAAGTGTTGTGCCTTATGAACCATTCATTAGAAAGCCCCTTAAGCTCATCAATTGATAAGTAGGAGATAATTTCCACAAGAAGTCAAATTGTGATATTACTATCAGGATTTAGCTGTGTGATTTTTGAGTCAAATTCATTGACCCATGTTTCATGAGTAGTGATTCAACATGAATCCATCTCTCATGAGAATAAATGGACCACTTAGCACTCATTGGATCTAGGTGATGCTCACAGGGGTGAAGCACCGGGACTTCGTGGGAGGTCACCCATCCCAGTACTACTCCAGCCTGAGCGTGCTTAACTACGGAGTTTCCTCCATGGTTAAACCTTACCGTTAAATTGAAATAAGGTTGAGATTTGAGAGGAATGAATCATATTCATGGCTGAAAGAAGTGAGATAAGAATCTCCCTTCAACGTCTCTAGTGATTATGCGACCTAAATGCCACCATAACATGAGCACACAGAATGCCCACTAGTGGTTAAAGATTACCCAATCGTCTTGCTTGCCTCTTGTTATTTGTGAACCATTGATTGGCAAACCTTTTACAATGTTTTTTCATTATTATTTTAATATTTATATAAAAAAGTTAACAGCATTTTGTGATTACATTCTTTATTGTACAATTTTCAATCTTGCTCAAAACAAATAAATTGAAAAAAAAAAAAATTAATAAATTAACAAGAGTTATGTGGAGCTTGAATCTCTGTCTTTTGTTAAAAATTAAAGGTAGATTTGTGTAGAATCATAATTACTAAGTATTTAAAAGCATAATAGACAATAAACAACTCTACGATAGAAGTTATGTACTATACGAACTGAATTGATTGATTATAATTTACATATATTAAAACTAGCTTAAATACAACAAGTGATAAATTTTAGTCAAGCTAGCTCTAACAATCAATTTAATGTGCAATTTCCATCTACAAAATAAATCTTACTATTTCAATTTTAAAATGTAAAAAATAATTATAAATTCCGTTGATCAATTTTTAAAAATTTTAAATAAATATGTGAAAACTAATCATATAATAAATTAAAATACTCCATAAGTTTAATTTTTGTATCTATAGGTAACATAATAATTTATAAATATTTTTTATTATTCTAATACATGAGCTGGACTTATTGATGATCTCTTCATATGTTTTATATCAAAAATTATTTTTAAAAAATATAGTATTTATGCTTCATTTACATTTTATCATCAATTCTTATAAAAAATAATTTTAAGCATCACAATGCCTTTTCCGTTGACATGATTTCTTAATTTTTTTAATTTTTGGGTAAGAAAAAAGAATAGGGAAAGACGTGAAGAAATTTCAAGATAATTCAACTATCTTCTCCTGCTTAGCCCCTTTGTATATGTAGCATTTAATAAATGATTTATGATTTTTTAATTGAAAAGAGTCTAGTTTGGAAGACTCTGGCAGATTCTGATCTGCAGATCAAGTTGAACTCAGAATTTGTGCAAACTCCTATTGAATTGGATTTCTTGTTTATTGGGATTGCTCAGAGAAAATTGGGCTATCCGTTTTCTAGTTGTGTGGAGCGAGATTGAGCTAAATGGTGAGATTCATGACTGGCTTGCCTGAAATAATGTTTATATGCTTGCCGATATCCTTAATAAAATTGTGGAATTTATTTGTGAACTTCTGTTGCAAACTGCGAATCCATAAATTCCAATTCATAATTGAACAGAAGATTGTGTCGTGGCTTCTCTGTTGGGAAGATATCTGGGTTGAAATTTGAGGAAGAAGCCATGGCTAGGGCTTCCCTACAATTAGCACTTAACAAGATAATTTGGTGGAAATTTTTAGAAATTTTTTTGGTGTCAATAAATCAATTTTACCTTTGAGAAAATACAGATTAGTCAATAAAAAATAAAGAATTAATGACTCTAAATTAATTTAAAAATAAATAACTTTCGAACTTTTAGAAATAAGATGACTTATGTTATAGAAATTAATTATAGACTACCACTGAAAACATTAGTTCCTGCTTTATAGATAAGGCCGGGACTACTAATCATATTTCTCTTTTCTGACTACATCTTTTTGTCTCTTTATATGTCCATGAACCTGTATTATACTTCACATGTAATTTTAATCATTATAGAGAATATCTTAAGAAGAAGTTTGAATTTATCAGGTATATATTTTATCTTAATTATTTTAAAATATATCAGCTATTTTATAAGAAAAAAACAATTGTTCTTATTAAAAGGCTCAGCCTCATACCATTACACACACCTCAAACTGCCATCATAGGTTTAAGTCTCTTCACATAATAAATAATTGTTGAAGTTGAGGCAGAATCGAAATTGAACATACATTTGTATAGCATGTGCTCTAAAACATTGTATTCGATGTGGGTTGCATGGATACGCGTATCCACACCCCTGAGACTCGTACCCACGTAATCAAGTTCAGGGTACTCAATGGAGAGTACCATAGCTAAGAAGCTTGATTATAATTTCTGATTTTTGTTTCGGTGTTTTGTTTGCATATCAGCCTATTGTTTATCAAGCTTTATTTTATAAGTAATCAATTTAAAACTTTAATACAATATTGATTAACAGTAAATTTTATCATTGTTCAAGTCAAAAGTGTCTGCCTTTTTCTGTTTTGTGTCTAAACATTTAGCATATATTATTATTACAAACAAGCTGGTAACCATAATTCTACAATAAGCAGGTAACCATAATTTCCATAATAAGCTGGTAACCATAATTCTACAATACGCTGGTAACCATAAATAATAAGCTGGTAACCATATTAATGAAGACACCGACTAAATATGTTACATCTGCAAACTTTACTACTGTTCTTGTTTTGAAAAATCATTGTCACGACTCATTTCCAGATTTTCTATAAATATTAGATTTCCACAATCTATATGTCATGAGATTTTGTTTCTAGATTCAGTTGTGTATGTTTTTTTTAGCAGCATGCTGGTATTGAATCACAGAGTGTGATCCAAAATGTTGATACTTGAAAAAAAACATACACAATCCAATCCAGAAACAAAATTTCATAATATTAAATTATATTAATAAAAATTGATATACCCAAGTACCCATCACCTATTTTGACAAAAATACCCTCACCCGCACTCTAAGTGCCCAGGTACCACTTTTCCCTGTGCAACTTCGTTTTCAATTAAGCATCCCTAGTTCTGTGATGAAAATAGGATAAGGTCTATTCCTTACAAATTTGATGCCATACATATGTAGAGAGAAAGATGTGTGGATACTGGTAAGGGGGCCAAGTCCTATTCTGGCTACTGTGGCCTTTCAAAGAGAAATATACCACTGTTGAAGAGGAATTTTTTTCTACAGGTAAACTATCACAGTTTAATCATTATAATGTCACAGTCCTGCTACTCTCTTTATCCACATCGGCAACACAAAAGGACTCTAATTGTAGTTGTCTGATATGTGAACCCAAAGATAATAGTAATCAAGGTATGTTGCTTAGAAAATAATTTAAGTGTAGTCATACCAAAGACTAGTAATATGAAGTGTAGTCAATGCTACAATCCACCATGCAGGCGGCAATTCTCCAGAAGGATGGAATATCGTCAACTGAATGGATGGGAAATTGGGAATTACCTGTTTTTGTAGTGTGTTTAGCATTGCCACCTCAGGGGTATATTCTACTGATAATAAAATGTTGAGCAGTGAGCATCAGAAAATTGTTAACATGTGCAAATATGCTCCATTAAGTAGCTCAAATTTATTTCTAAATGACTGCAAACTCTTGATATAGTTATTGGGATGCTCTATCCGCATGAAAATCCAGAGAATTTAAATAGGTTTCAAATTAAACTTACTATTACAAACCATACACATATGCCTGTCCAATGAATCTGATTGTTCGGACCCCTTTACATTTCTTGATCTAGACTTATGTCCCCTTCACCGTTACATATTCTCTCTCTGTATTGTACACAAAATACAAGATACTAGGTTAGTGTATATGTGGAAAATCCCCATGTGCTTGACATGCAAAGAAATAATTAACGCAAAATTTTGGGCAATTAAAGGAACCTTATCTTGCTGAAGAGAATAACAAGATAATCTCTATCTCAATAAAACTAGATTTAACCTCTCCAATTTCTGAGATATGTTAATAACAATGACCATCATAATTTTACAAGTGTAAATTACAGGGGACTTAAAAGTATGAAGACTGATCGTGAAGAACATTCAAGTGAGCAAGGATTTTTGCTGCCAATGGCCTTGTTGCATTTGTGCCTCTTTGTGTGAGGTCTATAAGGGGCATTTGAGCTATATTTCCATATTCTGTCTTGTATCTTTCATTTCGAAATAGCCTTTCCAAAATCCAGACTGCTTTCTCCTGCACACCTGGTGCTCCAACAGTCAACATCCGAACAATTGGCATAATACCTCCCACCCTTTCAATTTCCACAGCACCATTTTCCAAGAATTCATCATAAACTAAAGTTGAGAGAGCCTCTAGTGCAGCTTCTGATGCACCTCCTTCCTGTTCTTCAAGAACTTGGACAAGAGGGAGGATAGCCTCAGACTCAACAAGACAGAAAGATGTTTTAACTGAACAGATACCCCTGTGAACTCTACATGGTGGCTCAGGTGGTGCGGAGAAACACGTAAAGGGAAAACTTTTCCTTCTCTGGATTGTTCTGCTTAATTTCCCTGAATTCTCTGAAAACTGTGCAAGTGAAATGGCTGCCCAACGTTTTGTTAAAGGAGTCCCAGATCCAAGTAACCTCACAAGAACAGGAATGAATCCAGCCCCAGCTGTTTTTATTTGCAGATCAATATCTGTGGGTATAGTAAACCGACACAATGCACCAGCAGCATTTTCAATCAACTGATTTTTCACAGCATTACCCGTAGTTCTAAGGCTTCCTGAGGATAGGATATTTATAATCATCGGCAATGTCCCAGCCTCCAGAAGCCATTCAGTTATCTGTCTATTATATAAAGGAAGATTACCAATTATTCCAACTGCAGCGGCTTTCTCTTCTTCATCTGATGATGTTGAAAGAAGCTTCACCATTTGTTCTGTATAGTTTTGCCCAAGATGCTCGGCCAACATACTCCCATCCCCATCCAGTGATAAGCTAAACAACAATTTAACAGCACTGGTTCGCAGTTCTGAGTTGCTAGATTCACAAAAGCTAAGTAGTATTTGAATAGCTCCACCCTCTCTTAACTTTTCTCTGACCTCAACTGCAGTTGGTAAAGAACACATAGCATGGAATGCTCGTAGAATGCTTCCCTGTATAGAATGACCAGTCAAATTTATTAAAGACAGCAGCTTGTATATGACTTCATCAGATTCCAAGAGAGCAACCACTGTGTCACTTGTACTTTCAGGCAATGCAATAGATGCAGCCAGGTTGGCAAATGTACTAGCAGCTTGTTCTCTCAAAGTCAATACAATTGATTTTGGGGTGTATAGAAGGTCTAATATGGGCCGAACCACTCCATCTTTGGTCATTTGTAAAGCATTCTCAGGTAAACTTGAAAGGTTCTGAAGTGCTCCAATAGCTGCTGATTTGGATTCAACATTCCCATTTGAAATCATTTCAAGAAGTGGAGCTACAACTCCCTCTTTCAACAATGCAGCCTTGCTTTGGTCTGTCAAACCCATTTCTGACAGAGCACTTGCCATAACATTTCTTACTGTGATAGATCCTGCCAAAACAAAAAACATCCTTCAATTTGTGCATTCAAGATCCAAAAGACAACAATCAGGATACCCAATCTTTTAATATTTCATTCCAAGCAATGGCTGTGTTAATAAAGAAATAGAATTCTAGATTTTAATAATGAATACTTTTCAATAGTTTAAGAGCTATTTAAAGCAATCTGAAGATTAATTTCTTCTAGCCAGCTACATGATCTTTAGTGGCCCATTTGCCAATCTTTCCCTACATTAAATCCAATACTGCAATTCATCCAGACATATCACTCTGTGATATAATTCAGATGAAATAAATACTTGGATGTTAGCGTTGTAGGTTAAGTAAATAGCTTGTTGAAGTGCAGGCAGTAATCAGGATTTAAGGATGTAATAATGTCATATTCTAATAAAATAAAATAAAGCATATTGAGATTTATGCCTTATGACTTTAGGTTTTTCAAGGAAATTCAGTATGTGTAACAGCGTCCTTTATATTTTTATGTTTAATCATGTTGCTATCTGATAGCTATCCAATTCAAAGAAGAAATAAGAATTCCAGCACAGCAGAGCTATCATATCCCATCTTCACTCAAATGAGAAGTACAGGTCTTTTACCAGAATAGTTTGGCACCATCCTTCTATTATAACTTCTGGGTCAGCATCTCATGGACATTTTTCTGGCACAGAATTTATTGAGGACACTAATTTCCTCAAGACCTAATCCTGACTAAGAAAAAGATATTGCATTTGTAACTGGATGTTACATTATAGTATCACAAGTATTTTTTTCCAGATCAAATCCCCATTTGTATGAGAAGCACAATCCTCAAAAGTTGATCCACAAACTGAGTGAGGCCTTCCCAAAGAGCTCATGAAAAATGGATTTGTCTAATGTTGCCTCCAACAAACACCTCTTAACTTTCCTCATTAATGTTCTCAAACAAACATGATTTACAGAACAGGTAAGCATCACACAAGCATATAAATGAGTAACAACTTCAAAAGAATACATGAAAATGACTGTACAAGGTTTTAACCTGGAGCCTCCACAGTTTGGGGAGAAATCTCCAGCAAGAGAGCTAAAAACTCCTCATCTCCTCTGTAAAATTGGTCAAGTACATAATTGTAAAACTCTTGTACATATAACCATGCTCCATAAATCATCAGCAAGCTTGTATAAGTCTCCCTAATTTGAGGAAAAACCTCCAGCAAGAGGACTTAAAGATCCTCATCTCCACTGTAAAATCAGACAAGCACATCACTGGAGGACTCTTGTTGTACATGTAACCAAGCTTGTATAACCTACAATGAAGCCTACAGTCAATTAAATCAATTCTAAGAGCTAAACACGAGTGCCAACCTCTGGCTCACAAAACTTCTTGTTATAGAGCTCCACACTACCCTTTGGCGTCCAAACATGATTATCAATACATAGAAGTCAAACTGAGATTCAAAACCATTCACATTCTGACCCTCTTTCACCTGTAGAGAATCCACTGGTTTCATGACCACCCACAGTCTAGGTCCATTTGTGGGGCATTTGCAAGATCGCCACAAAATTTGACAAGATATCTGCAGAGAGAAGCATTTGCCATAATATTGATGAATTTTCTGTCTGTGGTAAGCAGTGAATGTGCCAAAACTGCAACTGGAAAAAAATTAGGTTAGAAGCCTGCACACATGGCACACTTCTTCCCTATAATGCTCCAGACCATCCCATGGCTGTATTCAACCTGTATACATGCTCCTCGTACTCTGAAACTGACAAAACACATTCTCCTTTGTGAAGGTTCTCCTGAAACTGCTTCTTGACTGAGTAGATGAAAAAACAACCTTCCAATCCTGAAATGGATCCATTTTTAGATCATCATTGTTGGAACTTGGAAACACTTCAGAATTCCAACTTTCTCTATCAAATCAAGACAAATGTCTAATTTGACTTGAACAAAATAACATCACTATCTCTATCTTCATTGGCTTCTTACTCATTCAAGTTTCCCATTCTTTGGGTTAGCTGCTTTCCATCTGGAAATGTCCTAATGTTTCTCACCCCAATAATATCACTAACTTTGAATTCCAAACATAAAAGTTCTCGATATCAGGTTTTGTGAGCCTCCCAGTATAGCCTTAGAATTTGTTGTACACTCAAAACTACTTAATTGAACTCCCCAAAGGTAAATGTATAGCGGGAACCAAATGTACGTGAATTATAATCATTACTGAGTATTTAACCAATGTGACTTAAATCGACAGGAACCATTATCATGATTCGCATCTACAAGTGAACTAAATGAGATCTAAATGAACTAAAGCTGCATGAATTATTGCATGTCTGACTAAAGTGCATTAACTTTAAACCACATTGTCACATCCATAAGTAAACTGTGTTGATGTTTTGCCCAGAAAATTAGATAAACAGCAATAAGAAAAGTGCACAAAAGACACAAGAATTTATTCTGGGAAAACCTTCCACTTGAAGGGGAAAACCTATTAGAATATTATAATGTTTCCTTAATCATCATCTTGGTTAGTCTTTAATTCATTAAGTAGTTTCTATTTCTGTCTATAGTGCATGATTGTTTCTTTTAGAAACATTGTCTTTGTAAATCTATATAAGGAGTTTTCATCTCCTCTATGTTTAATACAACTACAACAACATCGATTTACCATTACATGGTATTAGAGACAAGTTGATGAGATTTCATAAAATTTGGCAAATGTTTTTGTAGTACCTCTCGTGTTTACAGTTTGTACCTTGTTTATTTTGATTCGAGAGATACTTGATACTCTTATTATATGTACTTTGAGATGACCTGAGGGTCGAATGCTATACTTTGATTGCAGTACCATAGATGCTTTACTACTATGTTGTTCAGTTTATCATATTTGCATGTTGATACCATTTTGAGATGACAGTAGGTCTATGATGAGTATCTGATTAGCTGGTATTTGGACATATCTCTGATTCTATTATGTGATGGATTTTATGCTATGGTTATTTACTTCATTCTTGTCTCTTTATGCTTTAGGCAAACGTGAGTGATGTAAATGGATTATTTATATATAATTGAATAAATGGTTAAATAAGTTGCTTAATGCATTTATGTTTAGTGTGTAGAATTTATATCCCTGGCAGTGGCACATGGAGTTAGTGATTCAGCTATTCATATTTTACCAATGTCATCCCTGTATCGTCGATGTATCATTAATTAATTGTTTAAATTAAACCTTTCGATGATTATTAAATCCGAACTCATCTACATTACGTGATTAGACCAGTGAGTGTGTTTGTGCATTTAGAGGTTCGCATTGTCGCAAAAGTCATTATGAAAATTTTTGTAATTTTGGGTTTTCGGGCTTTTAATTTTATTTTATTTAATTTCTAGCAGCTTTGCCATGAATGAATTCCTATTTATAGGAATAGCTTGTTTTCGTTTAGGTGGATTCAGAGTCTAGCTAGTCTAACTGGCTATTTTCCCTAATTAATTATTCACTCAAAAAGTGAATAAGTATCAAAAGAGGAATTTAATTCCTCACTTCACTTTTGCAAAATACAAATTTGAGAGCTTTTTTGAGAATCTTCTTCTGGACAATCGCATTTCTATTCGTTGTGAGAGCTGAGCGTGGGATCTTCGCGAGGTCAGTCTCGTTGGATCCGGCTCGAGTAGATCTTGCTTTGCCGAGATTTCCGGCAGTTTCAGCAAGCAATTTATTTTTTTGTGTTGTTTTTAGTTTCAGCCCCTTTGGCTATCAAATAGGGCTTTCCCGTTTTCTTGTTTCTGCTTCGTTTCAACTTATGTTTCTGGTAGCAGTTTTTTAAGAGGTTGAGAACTAGTGTTCCCCTCCGTTTCTGGTTGTTGGTTCTACCCAGTTGGTCAGGTATGAACAATTTTCCCTGTTTTCGGGATGGGGGTTTGGGGTTTCGCACCATTATGCTGGTTGTTTTTGCATGTGGTTTTCGAATCCAAATTTTATTGGATTTTCAGGATTTTTTTGCCCAAAGACCAAATGGGTTTTAATTTCGAAATTTTTCAATTTCTGGGATTTTTACCTCGTTTTGTGTGCTGCCCTGTTTTCTTGGGTTTTCTTGGCATGAGTTTGGTCTTGGACATGGATCATCCATTTGGATGTCAGTCAGACCATTGTTGCATTGGGATGCATGTCGCATCCATCCTCCCGAGGCTGTTTTTGGTTGAGTGATATTTTGTATTGTGTTCTCATCTAGTCCTTGTGTTATGATCTTCGTGATGGTGGTGCACCACACACAAGTATGTACGCATACATTTGTTGGGTGACTTGCGAGACCCGATCTTCTGTGGATTTGCCAAAAATTATGATCATTGGGGTTGGGTTGGGAATATGCATGCCTACGGACACTCATCGTTGGATGAGCATGGGTAGGGTAGGGTATCATATGGAGGGGCCTTCTTTTCCACAACCCAGTGTCTATTTTTTGAGGGTTGGTGCGCAGAAGTTTTAATCAAATGATAACTAAAGAAAATACTGCGTGGTAATAAAAGCTTAAAATAATAAAATGTATGTGCAAGAGCCTTCCATTGGTGAGTTGAGCCACATGATCTCATCTTGGGCTTTTGGATGCCAAGTGACTCTCCATGATGTCAACCCCTACTTAGTAGCCCATCGAGTGTCTAACCAAGACCTATAGTTTATGCATTGTCTATGATCTTGGTTTCAATCATCATACTGTCTGGCGTGAGTGTTAGCCATGGATGTTTGTTTTATGTGTGTTTGTGGTTGGATCATTATCTCCATCAGCACGGCGGGAGTAGACCTATGGGTTCCACGTGGTTGGAAGGTGTAGCTACTTTCACCACTACTGGAAACCAATGTACAGAGACGGTCTACTATCCCAGTGCAACCGTTGTTGGATGTTTTTACTTGGTACTTCGGGTTCCGGAGTATACTTTCTTGTGATTTATGCTTTCATTGAAATGCTTGTATATCATATTTAGATGATGTTAGTATTGACGCATTTCCTTATTATGATGTTTAGCAAATGTTAGATGATGAGTTTGATTTGTAGGATTATCTTATGCTTTACTTCTAGCATGTTAAATTTCCTTATTCTTATGTTGTAGCACGTTTTAGTAGTGACATCCTCATAAAATAGCTCCGACAATCTGGTCAGTAGTTTGGGATGTTACGAACAAGGGATGGCTAAGACCCATGATGGTCTTATGATGTTATTACGGTTAGGAAGAACTACGTACTTAGTTTGGTTAATCTGTTCATTGCGATGTTGTTTTAGTACACTGCAATGTTACCTTTTGTACTTTCCCTTCACTGCTATGTTAGATGGTTAGATACAGTTTCTGTCTTGTGGCTACTATTTCGAGTGTCTTTGCCTCGACTATGGATCCCATACTCCTCAGTGTGGAGGTTTGATTTCCTATTTTATCCCTTGTTTTGGTCCTTAGAGCAATTCTTGCTTTCACTAGGCGACCGTGCATCAACATTGGGAGATACATTAAAGTATCGCACGCTCAAAGGAGAAGAATTCTACAATACTAGAAAGTATTGCACACCCATGTAAACTCTATCTTGCGACACTCTGTTGTATCGTACACCTCTTGGAGAAAGGTCATATGATATTGGTAAAGTATCGCACGTCTTCTTGAGAGGTGTTTCCCAAACCCTGATTGTATCGCACGCCTTCATCAGAAAAGTCGTCCGATACAGGAAAGTATCGTACTGTGCTGATTTAAAGTATCGCCTGGGTTTTGGGAAAAACTGCTTGAGTGGGCAGTGAGCACTTTTCAATTTGACTGGAAGTTTTTCAGAAGTGTTTTGGATACTGTTTATGGTGTCTTCGAATACCTTGGAGTTGCATTTCAAATTCGGTATGTATTCAGATTCGGAATTGTTTGCATCCTTCTGTGGTTAGTCGTTTTGGTCAGTAGTGGTGTTTGGAGTTCTGTTGGTGTTTGGATGTTGTTTAGTCTTTCGTTGCGATCTTTGTGATCCTTGTATGTTGTATGTTGTGTACATCCATACTTGTTTTCTTTTTTAAATTTATCTTGGTTTATATTTATCCTTGTTTCCAAGGATCGATCTCCGGGCGGGGCATTACAATTTTCAAGAAAAATTGGAGCTTCTTTGAATTGGAATTGTTTCTTAAAAATAAAAAAATTTCGATTCTTTGAAATAAAAATTGCTAGAAGTATTTTATGAAATTTTGTGGTTCGTCTTCGAAGTTTTTTTGCTGATAATCGCAAGCCTAGTCGAGAGTTTTGATTCCGCAATTCCTTTGTTTGAGCAAAAGTCTTTAAATTTTGAAGGTTGCATGAACTTGCATGTGCTTTTTGTGAGTTGCATGTTCCTACAAGTGTTGTTTTGCCATGCAAAGTCTCATGCTTTGCTGTATGAAGATTTTTCTACTAGGTTTTCATTATTTTTTCCCTTATAAAATTATTTGATGGGTTTTCATAATTTTGTCCCTGCATAAAAAAACTGATTCTATAATTTGCAAAATTGTGTGGAATTCCTTTGTGAGTTTATAACTTTGTTCTCAAAAATTATCCAGTGGTTTATAATTTTTTTCCTCAAAAATTATCTGTTGAGTTTTACCGTTTTTCCTCAAAAATAAAACTTTAATTCTGATCATATTGGATTTTGATCAATTTTTCATCTCAAAAATGTTAAAGAATAGAGATCAATGATAGAGATTTAGCAATTCTAATATAAATTCAAACCTTAATGTATTGCACAATTCTGTGACTATTTTTATCCTATCTTTAATAACAGATGACTGCAATTATATATAATTGCTGTATATATCAACAGTGCTAAAGTATATTCTTCAATGTTACTGCAAATTGTAATATAGCCGTTGTGAATGATATACTTTCTGCAGCGAATATGGAATATATATACACATAGGAATGGTCATGCCCACGTAGGGACATGACTCTACATGGCATAACGTAGGGACATGATGCCACGTAGGGTCATGACTCTACATGGCTTATGCCACGTATAGTCATGATTGTTTGTGTATGTTTGTTTGTTAACACTTACCTAAGACAAAGCACTTGATCAAAACAGCGACTCACCCTACTTTGATAGTACAGGTCGACTGATGAAAACAGAGCCCAATACAGATATATTTTCAGATGTCATCAACTACATAATAGAGAGCCTGATCAACGCATGGAATATATGCACCAAGATGTAGTGTATAGCAAATCAATTTATAAATTAGATCACTCTATACACACACTTATGATTTACACTATGCTTCAATCTAACTGAAGTTATAGGCAAGAGCATACAACACAACGGTAACTAGTGAGCCTCTCCTGTGGGAGGTCTTGTGTTCGAGTCTACACAAGCTTAACACTTAATAATAATTAATCTAGGCCTCCAGCGTTTATCAGTCAAAAAAAAATCTGACTGAAGCTACATCTTTAACAATCCCTCTTAGCAAGCGAGGGTGAATCATCACAATCATCTCATAATGATGTTTTGAGAACACCCTATAGGTATTCTCTTTGTTTAATTTTATAGACCGTTTTTGCAAATGCAATAATACTACCATCATATTGGTGTGTTCCAAATACAAATTTGAATGACTTATACATATGAGAGGAGACATGTCTCTATGATTAATCCTCATTAGATAATATATTAACAATAATATATATGAGAGTATTTGTCTAAATGATGATTTACCAATAACCATAAGAGAATTATCTCCTGATCAATTCAATCTTATTGAAGCTACAACCCTAACACTCCCTCTTAGCTAGGGAGGATTGTTATAAAACACATTATGCTCTCAAGCATATGGAGAGATATCATCTCAATATGATATTCCTAGAATGACATATATATATATATATATATATATATATATATATATATATATATATATATATATATATATATATATATATATATATATATATATATATATATATATATATATATATATATATATATAAACTTAGATGTTACCTTTCAATATAATTCTAAGTATGATTCAACAAGAATATGTTACATCTTAGGAATATGTTACATCTTAGAAAGATATGTGTTATCTGATCTTCGGCACTCCGGACAACAACTGAATGTAGTCTATCAGATAACAACCTTGATATTAGGGACAACAATGTAGTCTCCATTATGATAAGTATCACAATCTCTGGCACATTCCGAATCAAGAACTCACGAGCAAAAAATATAGTGTCATTAATGTCATGAATAAATGCTTGATATATGAGAGGAACTATCATAGCATATATATGAATATATATAGCCCAATCAGGCAATAATCATAAAGTATCGAATAGCATGAGATAATAGTCTGTATATATATATGTAAGTATATATATTTACATATGCATATATATACATATACATACGTATATGTATGTTCCATATACTGATATCAGATCCAACCGAAGCTATTACTTTAACACTCCCTCTTAGAGAGGGAGGATATGAACAATTTCTTAATCTCAATAATCTCATATTCGAGTTTGCATCAAAAAATGCTTACACACAATTATAACCCTTTATAGACTATTTGATTTCTAGCACATTCCAGAACACAAACATAATCGATCAAATAGTCAATCTTGATCTCATGATTTCTGGCTCAATCAAGGACTATCATAATTTACTTATCATCATGACTTCTAACATAGTCCGGGACAACAAGTTAATGTAGTCTATCATGACAATGGATCAAGAATATAGCACAACAATCACAATATCATGATTTTCGGCTCATTCCAAGACAACAATTTAATGTAGTCGATCATGATACATTTTGTTAACATGATTACTAGCACATTCCAAGACAATAACTTAATAAAGTCTATCATAATAACATGGTCAAGCTATTGCTAAGATCGTCACCTTACAATAGTGACCTCAGACATATATCAAATGAAAGATCACATATATCAAATAAAATATCGTCACCTTTCATGACATAAATGACAACAACATCATGTAGTAACTCACATGATATCCACCATAAACCAAGTCAGAGGGTGGAACAAGGGTTTTCACCTCAAACTTCTCCCTCAAGGAATTTCACTTCAAACTTTTCTTTCGTAGAAAGCTCATTAACAAGGAATTGCACCTCGTAATTCTCCCTCTAAACAGAAGATCCTAAGAAGTTAGATCCTCTAGCTACTCCCATAGTGGCTCTCTTTGTCCAAGAATGCCTGTGATAAACTGTCAGACTCCCTCTAAATCTAATATCAATCTTCCATCTTTCTGGTGACAAGTCGTTACTTTCTCATAATGTACACAAGGGTAGGCTCATCAGTATCATGCAATCACACGCATGTATTTTAGACTCCTTTTGAATATCAATCTTCTTGTGTTGCCCTTAAAGAACTGTCAGACTCCCTCTTAATATAGAAGAATACTCATAGTCTCAATCACCAAAGATATTTGCTTCACAAACCTCACTTTATCCTACCTTGTCATTAGATGAATAATGAATTCTAGATCACAACTTCTTTAGAGCTATTATTGTAAGATTATGTACAATATGCCTAATTTACCATTCTTCTTTTCCTACAATATCATATTCAAATACAAGAAAACATAGTACATATAGAAATACAAATAAGAGAGAGACTATAATGAATAGATAAATGTAATACTTACCTAAATATCAATATCCTTGATACAGTTGCTCCAATGAAGGTCCATAAGTATCAAATCATAAAATAATTCCATGTATGCATTTGTTAATCAGTGGAAATGAAGCATTGGTTATTATTTCCCCCACAATGTAAAATTCCCACTATTATATCTTTGAACAATTTTAAATGACTTATAACATCTTATTCTGATCCATTTCTTCTTTCAAAGGTCTTTTAAGCATGCAAAGGCGATGAGCACGACATTTTGTTAAACAATTTGCATACATCTGCTGTCACGAACTTGATGAAATTTATTTTGATAAATAGCAGATATTTTCCACAGCAAGTCAAATTGTGATATTGCTATCAGAATTCAACTGTGATTCTTTGGATGACAACCATCATCGACTAATTCACCTTCACACATGCCTTGGCATTGGAGTTGATAATAGTGATTGATTTTTGTTCTCAACCTTGCTTTGTGATGGCATGAATATGGCTCTACAAATTGCAAATTCCGTGACAAGGACAGTATACATCTCAATACATACATCCTTCAATAATCAGATTTCCCGTTCATGGAAACAGGGATCTTTCTATCAATAGCTGGTGAAATCATTTCTCGGTAGCTTGCTTTCACTAGTTATTTCATTTGATTTCACTATTGATTTAATAATAAATATTTAATTCCTTGATATTGATTTATCTGATCTCCCAGTTAGGTCTCCCCACTGAGAGGTTCATGCATTGATGATTTTTAATTCTTCCGTGTTTCTATAGAAAAGTGGTTTCCTCTCCATAGTAGTCAAACTTCCCATCAAAGCACTAAGTCACGAAACACCTCTCTTCTTAAGAACATAAGCTCTCTCATTACACAAGCACCCACCCATTCAATCAAAAAATATCAATGTTGTTAGAAATTGAAAATGATTTCAAATAAGCATTTCCTTGAAAACTAAACTATCACAAATGCATTAAGAAGACTCTTCACAAATAGTCTTCAACCTAATTCAGGTCTTGAGATACTCAAACCAATCTTCAAAAGAATATATCCATATTGTGCTAGCTTTTTTGTCTCAAAAAATTTGTGAATTCTCAACACTCCATTGTATGTGACAATATTCGTAATGACACTTCTTTATCTGATTGCACAAATCCCTAAGGTATTCTCTTTTTTAATTGTTTGATCATCTCCCTCATAAAAAATTGCGTTGCATATATATGTAAATGTGTGGCTGATATATATCAAATTGAGAAACAGATTTTATGCATATGTGTATATTAATCTTACTGCTTTATTACTCTTTCTGCTTCTTATTAGCCGACACTCACCTTTTTACTTTTTATTCTGAGCAAAGTTATTGAAGTATTTCAAGTGACTTCATTGATATTATGGATTTCATGATTAGATGATTGTCATGGTTAGGAGGATTAATTACCATATATTCTTGTGCACGAGAAACTTTATACATGCCTAAGCCTTTACTTCATTCTACATATGACATCCTTTGTGACACAAGAATCACTAGTTACCTTACAATGGTTGAGATAGTTCTCTGGTTGTATTGGCAAGTCATAATTGATAACAAGAAATCCTGTCGAAAATCAATACCTCAAACCAAAGGGTCAGTTGTAATCAGTATTCTCGAAGAAACAGATCTAAACTTTCTCATACTGATAACTCTGGTATTCTCATCCGCATCACCATTTGCTGCAGAAACTGTGTGATCCCGAGCTCTTATTTTTTCTGTGAGCCAATCAACTTTTTTCTTTGTATTCACAAAAATCACTCTGTAATTACTAACGATTACATGCATTTTCAACAGTCTTTTAAAGTCATTTACTCACAGCATAGCATTCATTGTTATGGCAAAGTGAAGTATCCATTATTATTGCAGATACATTGTTGTATACAACAAAGGGATATAAGTATCACAAAATTAAGTTTTCCCATTTGCCGAGATCCTCCTACTTCAATATGCTGCAATATATTCCTCCATATTAACTTGTTATTGATTTAAACATCTTGTTCCATTATCTTATTGTTCTGATTTAAATGCCACCTCCGCCTCTGTGCTGAGAACGTTTGTTTACTTATCCTTTCAACTAGTTAACATTATCATTATTTGCAACTTCTCCTAATTACAGATATAATCATCATCGTACCTTATGACAATAGAAGGATGCTTCATGGTCAAACATAGTTTATATTTGATTGCAGCAAAGTCATAGATAGATGTTTTGTGGTCTATGGAATTGCTGAAAAGAAATAGTGAATGTTGTTGCTTATGTTCTTCAGAATGAATGCCAGAATACTTGTTTTTATGCCACAGCCTTTGAGTATAGAAATCATTAATATCACAAAGATATTAAGAAGTTTTCGCTCCTTACAATATAATATGAAAAAAAAAAATTGAATGTTGCAATCACACAAGTTTGATATGATGTTGGGATCTCTGATGAGGATGTTGATTGAGTGTGATGCTAATGTGACTGGTATATGCCTCTTAACTGATGAGCACTGATCCAATGTATAAAAAAGGATCTCCAACACGAATCGCTGATAATATCTACAAGTATGGTTGCTGGACCAAGAAATCTATCTCCATTCCTTATTGATTCTTCACAAATCGAGCAAGGAAATTCAGTCCCAATGATTATATTCAAGGTGCGATGAATGATCTAATGGAAGTCAGATTACAACACCATCTTTGGTTGACAATTGTCATTTAAAGGTTCTCCTTGGACCAATTATTATTAATTCAGCATCCATGCCAAATCAAACTTATCTTGCCACGTATAACTTTGACAATCGTTGAATAAGTTATTTTCTATGGTGAATAGAAGCTTTGAAGACAATGTGTTTAATATGTGTTCATATTTCTCCCCATTAACAATATCCTCCATGGTGTATGATTTCAATCCTTAAGAGTATTGTCACCTGTATATTAATGAGGATCAATTAATATCTATTTTTTTCAATTACATTTGCAGTCCGACTCTGATAGTATATTGATTTTTATAGACTATTTTCTGCAAATGTAATAACACTGCCATCATACTGGTGTGTTCCAAATGAAGTTTTGAATGATTTATAAATATGAGAGGAGGAGACATGTCTCTATGGTTAATCATCATTAGATAATTTATTAACAATAATCTATATATAACCATATCCATATATGTAATATATGTATAATACATATATAAGTAGATATAAGAGTATTTGTCTAATGATGATTTACAAATAACCATAAAAGAATCATCTCCAAGTCAATTCAATTCTATTAAAGCTACAACCTTAACACTCTTGGTATGTGCACTAGCATCAAATCTGTGATGCCTACCAAAAGAATATGTTATCTCTTAGAAAGATATGGGTCATCCAATCTTCGGCACACTCTAAGACAACAATTGAATGTAGTCCTTCATGACGAGTATCATCATCTCCGGCACATTCTAAAACAGAAACTTAATGTGGTCTATCATAATAATAGGTCAAGCCATTGTTCAGATCATCACCTTACAATAACAACCTCTCACAAATACATCAATGGAAGATCATCACCTTTTATGACATAATCCACATATGCAAAATGGTAACTCTTTTAACATTTAAAATATAAAGGAATATATATTGCACTTAAACATGACTGAGACTCAATCTCAGGAATTACAATTACATTTTAATCATATCAAGTTTACCCCTAAAGTACTCTACTTTTATCTTTGCAAGAGGTTTGGTAAATGTATCAGCAGTTTGCTCTTCAAATCTGATGTATACCAACTTGGTGACATTTCTATTTACCATTATCTCTAATATAGTGATAGGAAATCTCTATGTGCTTGGATCTATTATGGAAAACTAGCTTAACTAATGGTTTTATGCAGCTTTGATTATCACAAAGTATGACTGTAGGATTCAAGGACTTCCCAAATAATCCAACCAATAACTTTTTTAACCGCATTGCTTATCGAGCTTCCATAGAGGCTGCTATGTATTTTGCTCTAGTAGAACTCTGAACAACAACAAATTCCTTCCTACTGAACCAGGATATCATTGTAGATGCTAGGTTGAAACAACATCTTGTAGTGCTTTTACAATCAACAAAACTTCTAGCCCAATCTGAATCTGAATATCCTTGAAGTTGTATTTCCACATTTTCATATTTTAGACCGAATCCAATGGATCCAGGCAAGTATCTCAAGATGTGCTTGGCTGCCATGAGGTGAATTTTCTTAGGTTCACACATGAAATGACTCAATGCATTTGTTGCATAACAGATGTCAAGACGAGCATTCACAAAATACATTACTGATCATTGAATATCTCTATGTGCTTGGATCTGTTATGGAAAACTGGATTAACAAATAGTTTACGTAGCTTTGATTATCATAGTGTATGACTATAGGATTCAGGGACTTCCCAAAGAATCCAACCCGTAACTTTCTTAACCATACAACTTCTTGGGCTTCCATAGAGGCTGCTATGTATTCTGCTCCAATAAAACTCTAAACAACAACAGATTGCTGCCTGCTAAACCACAATATCATTGCAGATGCTAGGCTAAAACATCCTGTAGTGCTTTTAGGATCAACAGAACTTCCGGCCCAATCTGAATCTAAATATCCTTGAAGTTGTATTTCCACATTTTCATATTATAGACCAAATCCAGTGGTTCCACGCAAGTATCTCAAGATGTGTATGGCTGCCATGAGGTGAATTTTCTTAGGTTCACACATGAATTGACTCAATGCATTTGTTGCATAACAAATGTCAGGACGAGCATTCACAAAATACATTAATGATCCAACGATTTGTTTGCAATGTGTGGGATCTGTAGGTTTAGATTCATATGCATCACTTTTAAGCTTGTGAAGATTTGTCTCCATTGGTGTAGATAAGGGTTTATAGTCCATCATTCCAAATTTGTTCAAAATGTCAATAATATATTTTCCTTGATTTACGAAAATATAGTTCTCTTTTTGCCACACTTCTAGACCCAGAAAATAGTGCTGGAGACCCAAATATTTCATATCAAATTTAGACGCAAGATCATGTTTGCATTTTATAATGAGACGATCTTCCTTTATTATTAGTATATCATCTTTTGTGAAACAGTACAAAACTTTTTCAACTTAGTTTTGCATTTCTCAAGTTTAGTTTGTTATTTAATTGGTTAGTATTAATCAACCAATCAAATCCAATTAATATAATGAATCTTTTTACTGAAGGCTTTCGTCAAGTCTTTTTCATTTTTTTTGTTTCTTGAACCTATGCTTTATTTTTTAGGCCTTCAAAGTCTTTTTTCTCTTTTTTTAGTGTGTTGGTTTTTAGTCATTTGGTTTTGTTTTAAGTCATTGCTTTCGGTTTTCCCTTTGATTTGATCTATCCTAGAGCTTAATCAGAGTTGGCAATTAAAAGATATGACCATGACCACTTTAGTGCTCAAAAAGTAGAGCTTTTTGATACAACTACATGAATTAAAAATATCATGTTATATTTTTTTATTTGACATTCACTTTTTAAAAAATATAACATAAGTTCACTTTATGTTATGTTTTAAGTTACTTTATCCTTTTAATTTTCACTTAAAGTAACTATAGTGCACTTCATGTTATATTTTTAAATTGAGTTGCTTTTTAATTCTTCACTTAAGAGACTATATTAACTATATAGTTTAATTTAATTTTTGTGTTTTAAATCAAAACATCTTAGTAAATATTACTTTTAAATGATATTCACACATTATATATAATTTATCTATATAGTGTAAATATTATTTATGACTCATTTCAGTAATATTTCTTCAAAAACTAAATTGAAATGTGCTTTAATTTGTCACTTAAGTTGTGCAAACATGTCTACAAACATTTTTTCATAAAAAATATGCAATTGCATCCAAAAGGTGCAATTTTGAATGGAAATGCATGTAAGTGCATAAAAAAGATGCAAATGCATATTGCAAAAACATGCAATCACACCAAAAAGGTGAGACATGAATATTGCAAAAATATGCAATGACACCAAAAAGGTGAGTTTTGCCTTAGAGGTCAATTTTAAAACATATCATTGCACCAAAAAGGTGAGTTTTACCTTGCATGCACATTTTTAAAACATGTAATGACACCCAAAAGGTGTGTTTTGCCTAATAGAGGTTATTTTTGAGAGTTTTAAAATGTGTAGTGGCACCAAAAAGGTGATTTTTTCTTATAAGATATACATTTGCATCCCAAAAATCAGTTTCCGAAGATTCAAGGGCAAAAAACTTGATGTTTTCTTCCTCCAAGAACACATTTTTCATTAAAAATGCTTAGATCTGCCCATATAATGGCTTGAAATTCATCACAAGAGGGGTGTTGTTGAGTTTTAATGCATGTGTATGCATTTGGGGGTCATGATTTTGCATATTCAAGACAAAATGACTCAAATACATGCATTTTTTACCCACGTTTTTGCTAAAAACCCTCAGATTTGGGGCAGTTTTGATCACTTTTTGGCTCAAATAGAAGTCGTTTTGGCATTTAAATCCATATATATACTAATGAAGAACATGCTTTTGCCTTAAGATGTCAAAAAATCTTCATTTCATGCCTTTTATGAATCACGTTTTTTGTTAAAAACGTCCAGAAAATTAGGCTTTTAATCTGCTTTACGCATTTTGAAGCCACATTTTCGTATTTGGATCCATGAATATACATTTGGGAAAGTCGTTTTTGCATTCACAAGTCAAAAATAACTCAAAAACATGCATTTTTTTGCCACGTTTTTGTTCAAAAAAAAATTTTAATGGCATTTCCACCCCATGCCTTTGAATCAATAGGGGTTCTTTTTGAGTTTTAATGCATGCCATTGCCTTTGGAAACCACGTTTTTGGCATTCTCAAGTCAAATTCGACCCTTCATTGCTCATTAATATTTGTTGAATGCAAGTACAGAAGAAGTCAAAAAGTTGAAAGTTGTTTGAAAATCTGGATTTGAGGGAGAATTGGTCTTCAATATCTATAAATCTTGCTATTTTGGCTCATAACCTCCAAGTAAGTGGACATTTTCAAACTTGCTCATCAATTCATGCTTATCTTGCTATTTCCATGCATATTATGGCTTATTATTGGACATTTGTCCAAATGTATACCATGTAAAGTGCAAATTCTCTTTAAATAGGATGAAAACAATTATTTTCAAGTGTTTGGAATTTTCCCAAATTCCAAAATTGAAATTGCACTTGAAAGCAACTTGCTTCTTGACATGTTTAAGTCTAAAACCAAAGGCATGTGTTTGTTTTGTGCTTATTTTCGTTGTTTGTTTGTTTGCTTTCTCATTTTTCTTCTATTGGAAGAATTGCAAATTCTTTCCCAAAAACTTGAGCACGTTTCACTTCACTTCACCTTCCACCTCTTCGTGCAAGTGAATCATTTCATTCCATATCCCATTTCTTTCATATGCAATTACACTTCAAGAACAATTACATGATATTCCACTTTTCATGCCATGACACATTGCATCTCATTCTCTACATGTGATTACTTGTAATCTCACCCTCCATCCACATTTACATGCAATCTCATTCTTCGTTCCTATTTACATGCAATCCATCTTTCCAAGTCCGACTTTGACCCTTTCCATCCAAATACATATGTTTTTCAGTTCATTTCCAACCATCATGTGTTCCGTAAGTGTCTAATCCATGCTTCGAATACCCACCCCTCATGGATTCATCATTGTAAATAAAATCCCAAAAGTTCTCAAGGATTCAATCTCATTGGAAGATGTTCTCATCTTCATGTTGTAGCAAGTCAAGATATGTCAGGATTCCTATAAAGAATGAAGACATCCAATAAAGAAGGCGTGCTTCAAATCAAAGAAGTGGTAATTCTTCTGGTCTCTATTTTCCGAATGGTTGTCTAAGAACCAGAGTTCGTGATGGAACATGTCAAGCACTTTACTTCAAAAAAAAAAAAGTTAGTATTGGTGGAAAGTTGTTCCGAGTTACATCCAGACACTATCGAGAAGGTCTTCTAAGTTCAAGGAGACTCCAAAATGTGTCAATCTACAAAGGAGAATTCACGACAACTTAGAATGAGGAAAAGCTTGGTCACACAGTAATGTCCCCATTTGTAGCAAGTTCCTACAGTTGGCTTGGTCAATTCACCATTGTGAGCCTCGTGAGCTGACAGTGAGATTTGAGGGTCTCAGTTGTGGGGTTATAGGCTTTTCAGCAGCCTATCTTGTGTTTTGGCTCCAATTGAGGGACTTACTATTTATAGTAAGCCAAGCCATTGGTTCCAATGAGCTTAGTTGAGTTAGAGGAGTTGAGTGATTCTTTCACTTTTTATTTCGGGCTTCCGGTTTGGTCTCCAAGAATCTTGGAGGGAGCGTCTATTTATAGTAAGTCACCCCGTTAGGTTCATTCATCGTCTTTCATCATCAAGATCACTTTGGTGTTTTCAGATTTCGATTCTAATGCTTCTTCAATTGTTTTTGCAAGACAAGTGAACTATTATTATTATTCATCTAAATACGCTGAGGTTGTTATTTTTGTTGGTGTTGTTGGTTGGTCACCTCAATATCATAACTCATTGGAACCAAGACAAAAAAAATTAAATCATGGGAACAAAAAACAGTGGCCTCACGTGTCAGAATATTAAGTTATGGTGGAAAAAGTCATTTTCGAAGCCAACAGCAATTAAAGAAATTAGATTATAATGACACTATTATATTTTAATGTTGTGTGTGGGAAGCTTCGTAAGTGAAGTTCATTTGGGAAACTTTGTGTCATTTGGAGATTATAAATATGAGCCCATTTGATGAGTAAGGCATCTGATTGAATATTATTTTTCTCTTGTTGTCTTTGTGATTTTCATTCTAAAGATTGCATTTGCAATTGTGCTGAGGTATACAATTGCCTTTCTCTCCTACCGTATTAACTGTTGCTAAGGAGATGTTTAATTTTTCTTGCTACTGGAGATTGTTTTGGAATTTGTGAAGGCATCCACTAGAATTGTTATATCAAATTGTGCGCTGGTTAATTTCAAGCTGGTTGGGCACCGTTTATATCTGTTGTTGGACATTATTGTCTATTTGCATTTTGAGAGTAACATATTTGCAATTGCATTTGTTTGTTGGAGAATTCTTTGGTTGCTATTAGTCTTCATTTCAAAGGGTTTTCAAAGCATGTCTACATGTAAGTTCATGGATTGTAACTTCTAATTTTTTTGGGTATTATTGATTTAGATAATAGGGGACATTTTATCAACTAGGTTGTTGATATTTTGTGAAAACACTTAGTATCTAAATTGGTATCAAAATCTAAAATTTTCAGCTGTATATTCCCTATGTAATTTCCAAATATTTGAGTTCAAATATTATTGCAATATCTTCTATTTTGCTGCTATATTGTTGTATCAAAAATTGCAAAACATCAAAAACAAAAAAATGAATCAATTCTTCATCACAAATTGTCTGAGAACCAGCAAGGCTCATTATAGTAGTATCAAAGCTTGTTTGCAAAGTGTTTGACGAAATGTCAAACAATTGAATTATAAAAGAATTTGGTGTTTGTTGAAGTTATAACCGGTTGGGGTTATTACAGTGGTATCAAAGCTTGCTTGCAAAGTGTTTGACAAAATGTCAAACAACTGAATTATAAAAGAATTTGGTGTTTGATGAAATTATAACCAATTGGGGTTATTATAGTGGTATCAGAGCGGTTTCCTACTATCTTGTGGGGTAGGAAAATATTTTTTTATTTCAGATCTATTGTTGTTTGCAGAGTGACCAGCACTCTAGTTTTTTCCAGCTATGGACAGATACCAACAGTGACCTGGTAGGAGCTGGCGGAGTAGTGAGGAAGATAGCAGGAAATTAAATGCCTTGAGGGAGAGTATGGATAAACTTAAGCTTCATCAGCAGAGGTTGGCAGAGAACTTGTCAAATCCAAAGATAGTTGAGAGAGTCGCGAGGTATATAGTTTCTTCCTTTAGAAGGTCAGCGAGGAGGCTTGAGTTTTCCCTAATAGATGTCCATGACGCAAATATACCTATATTTAGTATGACACCTACTAGTCCTATCCACAATATTGATGATGGACTTATTTCACAAGGACATGTGGTTGTGTCAGCGGCAACGAAGGATGGCGACACTGAGCTTCAACGAGTTGAGGCTCCCAGAGTTGTTGTTGTAGTTAGTGTAGAGGCAGTTAATGTTGTTGTTACTACTGATACTTCACACTCTCTCGAGCAGGGGATTATTATTGGATATTGGAAAGTGAGTTGTCATAATGTTGCTCCAATGCAGAAGGAAGTTGCTTCCTCAGGTGGGACCGATGCATGTATGGAGTCACCCAGTTGTGATGTTGGTGATTTGGGCGATACAACGGAGTCAGTAGATGGGGGTTCATGCTCTAGCATTATTGATTCACAGGTTGTCGTTGAGTCATGTGTGCAAAGTTAGGTGTTGGCAGTTGAAGCTTTATTGGAAGAGTGGATGCAGATAGTATAGACACATTTGATGATCTATTTAATCATGCTATGAGTTGCAGTAGATATGACACCCCTTGTCAGATATTGGGTGATGACTCTGAGGAGTTTTTGGATGGGTCCCAAGATCCATGTTTGTAGGATTTTACTATTGAGGTGGAAGCTGAGACATGCGAGGAGATTGATAGTACGAAGGCTTCCATTTCTTTGGATGTGGAGTTGGTTGAGGTACATGGTAGTTGTATCTCAAAGGTAGAATTGTGTGAGGATGATAGCACACATGCAATGAGCAATCTTGTGGTGGACAGTTCCGATCCAGTTTCCTATTATAGTGCAGTTAGTGAGACAAAGAGCTTGCATAGGAATCGGGGATTAGAAAGGCATCATGTGACTTGTCACCTGAAGGTGAGCGATAATGACATTTCTTCAGCTCTTAAGCATTATGATGCTATCCGTCAAATGCTAGCTACATCTAGTTGGGATGCTCTTGTGTCAAATGAGCACGGTGATAGTAGTATTTCCCTAGCAAAGGTTCATACGCTTTGAGAGCTGTCAGGATCTTGAAGCATAGTTACTCTCAATTAGTTGCTGACAGGAATTACCTTCTAGAGTGGGGTAACACCTGCTATGAGACGTTGTTAGGAAAGAGGAGGAGGTGGTTGAGCTCACCGAAAAACTTGAGGTGACTGTGGACTCTCTTCAGTGTACTCAGTTGGCTCTTTAGGAGTCACAGTTAGGATTGGATGAGGTGACCGTGGAGTTAGAGCATGTTCAAACCACACTAGCCCCAGATCCAGTTTAGTTGCATATTGTGGTTGGTGGTGAGTTTCCTTCTACAGTTGGGGATGAAGGATGTGATAATGTGGCCGACACATTCATCCAACATATGGGTGCAGTAGGTACAAAGGAGGTAAGAGCATCAGTTGAGACAATCTCTCATAGTGATTCGCTTCCTTCTGCCAGAAGCGAATCTATTTCTTCATTTCATAGAGCTAGTACCATTTGACAGTTAGCAGTGCCACATTTTTAGAGGGACCCGTTGTGGGTCGCAGGGAAGCAGGCTAATGCTTCCACATATAATTTCTACTGCACAGGGTCCATGGAGTATCTATTGGAGAGTTTGGATGTGAGGGAGGATTTATACAGACTGTTTGACGGTACTCTCGTTCGAGGCTCTTGTGCTATTCAGAGGTTGGTGGGAAAGATTGTAAAGACTTTGTCTACTATGCTTCCCCACAGGGATTTTGAAGTTGGGTCTGTTGAGAGGGTTGCCCAGGATCCTACCCAACCAATAGTTTGGAGTCAAAGATTGGAGCCATCTTCTGATTCCCTGTTTGATGATGATGAGCTCTTGATAGAGATTGGGAGTTTTTATCAGCATTACACTGTGAGGAGTGCTCATCATTTTTCTTTTGACCCACAAGTAGAGGACTTGGTTTCACGTCGGCATCGGTTGGCTCCAGCTTTATACCATCCATTATGGGATGGATTAGCACCATCTTTTGCAAATGAGATTGACAACTGCAAGTTAGACCCTTTGCAGTATCTACACACCCAGGACATTTTGGCAGAGGTTGGAGATGGTGGTAGTGATTCAAATACCTATGATTGTTCCCATCTCCACAGTGCAGTTGGGTATAAGTATCAGTTTCATGGGAACTCAAATGTAGACAGAGTTGGTATTTCAGTTGGGTTGAGTTCCAATGAGTTGTTGCCTTCCTCAGTGCCTAGTGGCAGTTTTCAAATGATTATGATGTTTATGCCCATTATTTGGGTGTTAATGCTACAGAAGTTGCTTGTACATGACAGGGATAGTACACAGTTTTACCTTTGGGATCCAGATGGATTGTGATGTTCATTTTGCTACAGGATTGCTTGGGGACAAGCAATCTTAGGGAGGGAGGACTGTAATTTTCTCATTTTTAGTAGGTTCCTGCAGTTGGCTTGGTCAGTTCACCAATGCGACCCTTGTGAGCTGACAGTGGAATTTGAGGGTCTCAGTTGTGGGGTTACAAGCTTTTCAGCAGTCTATGTTGCGTTTTGGCTCCAATTGAGGGACTTTACTATTTATAGTGTCAAACTATTGGTTCCGATGAGCTTAGTTAAGTTAGAGGAGTTGGGTAATGCTCTCAATTTTTCTTTCGAACTTTCGGTTTGGTCTCCAAGAATCTTGGAGGGAGCATCTATTTATAATAAGTTACCCTGTTAAGATCATTCATTGTCTTTCATCATCAAGGTCATTTTGGTGTTGTCCGATTTTGATTCTGATGTTTCTTCAATTGTTTTCACAAGACGGGTGAATTATTATTATTATTCATCTAAATACGTTGAGGTTGCTATTTTTGTTGGTGTTGTTGGTTGGTCACCTCAGTATCATAGCTCATTGGAACCAAGACGAAAAGTTTTAAATCATGGGAACAAGAAACAGTGGCTTACGTGTCAGAATATTAAGTTATGGTGGAGAAGGTCATTTTTGGAGCCAAAAGCAATTAATAAATTAAATTATAATGGCACTTTATTATATTTTAATGTTGTGTGCGGAAAGATTCTTAAGTGAAGTTCATTTGGGAAACTTTGTGCCATTTGGAGATTATAAATATGAGCCCATTTGATGAGTAAGGCATCTAATTGAATATTATTTTCCTCTTGTTGTCTTTGTGACACTTATGAAGTTCTGAAATTTTTGCCCTTGCTGAAGTATAAAGGTTTGGGATCTACATCTTAAGTATTGAAGATTCAATTCTAAGTTTTCATTCTAAGGATTGCACTTGCAATTGTGTTGAGATATACAATTGTCTTTTTCTCCTACTGTATTAACTGCTGCTAAGGAGAAGTTTAATTTTTCTTGCTGCTGGAGATTGTTTTGAAATTTGTGAAGGCATCTGCTAGAATTGTTATATCAAATTGTGTGCTGGTTGATTTGGAGCTGGTTGGGCACCATTTATATATGTTGTCAGACATTATTTTCTATTTGCATTTTGGGAGCAACATATTTGCAATTGCATTTGTTTGTTGCAGAATTCTTTTGTTGCTGCTAGTCTTCATTTCAAAGGGTTTTCAAAGCATGTCTACTTGTAAGTTCATGGATTGTAACTTCTAATTTTTTTGAATATTGTCGATTTAGATAATAAAGGAAATTTTATCAATTGGGTTGATATTTTGTGAAAATGCTCAGTAGCTAAATTGGTATTAAAATCCGAATTTTTAATTGTATATTCCCTATGTAATTTCCAATTATTTGATTTCAAATTATTATTGCAATATATTCTATTTTGCTACTATATTGTTGTATCAAAAATTACAAAATATCAAAAACAAAAAAAAGGAATCAATTCTTCATCACAAATTGTTTGAGAGCCAACAAGGCTCATTACAGTGGTATCAAAGCTTGTTTGCAAAGTGTTTGACGAAATGTCAAACAAGTAAATTATAAAAGAATTTGGTGTTTGTTGAAGTTATAACCGGTTGGGGTTATTACAGTGGTATCAGAGCTTGCTTGCAAAGTGCTTGACGAAATGTCAAACAACTTAATTATAAAAGAATTTGGTGTTTGATGAAGTTATAACCGGTTGGGTTTATTACACACATTGAGTTTTCAAATCACAACTAAAAACTTGTCAAAGATAATGTAGTGGCGTAGAATACTGGAATCCCCGATCTCAAGATCATCACGTAGTACAAGGATTTTGTTGATAGTCTACAAGATTGATTCATTCATAATCAATATGCTCAACACTTTCTTCTTCTTCTTCTTTCATGTTTGTAGATGGAAATGATGTATTACATGAAATGATGTAATTACATGAAATTGTATAATGACATGTAATCCAATAATTTCTCTTGTTAGTTAGACCGGGTAAAAGTTGGTTAAGTTGCTCCCAATTTTTCCTCCACTTTTTTCTCAACTCCTTTGCCTATATAAAGGAGTGCCCCCTCATTGTAAAAATCATCTTTTATTGTATGCAAGAGAGCTCTGGAGAAATTGTGCCAGCAAAACTTTGATTGTGTAGCACTGTTTTGATAAAAAAGTAAATACAAAGGAGCAATTGAAATTGAACTTTGATTGAGTGCAATTGTCACTTATGTGAAGTGGAAGTTTTGTCTATGATTTGCATATGTTATCTTTGATTCATATAATCTTGTGTTTTTGATAAGTGAGTGTAAAAAGAGTTAGGAAGCAATTGGAGCAAGAACTTTGACTGGGAGCAATTGTAGAAATATATATTAGATGCTTTGTCTGTAGCGTATATCTCTTTCTTGATTCACAAAGAAGTTAGAATATCTTTACTTTTGTAAGTCTTTGTGCCCTATTAGTAAAGCTTATTCATATAGAAATATGACCAGACTTAGAGCCAAATCGGTACACTTTCAGCTAGCTTTTTGAGTTAGTGTTGGTTTATCGATATCACCATTTTCAACTTTTTTATAAAAGTGTAGTTAGAGATTTCACCCTGCCCATTACTCGCTCCATGAGTAAGTGGATTCTTTCTTGATAATTAAGAGGAAAGAATATTACTAACACCTTATTACAAAATCTCTCAACTTCTTGCTTACCTTGAGTTGATCAAAGGAATAATGAGAAGGGAGAGCCTTCCCTTTAAGGTAGGAGAGACTCTCCTTTAAGATAGGAGAGACTCTGTCTCACATGTTGTGGCTAGTCATTCTATTTTGCAACTCGATTTTATCCAAAACTGCCAGTTGCAAAATATCCACCCAACATCATCAACATAGAGAACAAGTATTAACATGTCCCCATCTGATACTTTGGAATATATTTGGACCTACTTCATTTTTGGCATATTCTAGTTTGGTAAGATAACTGTCTATCCTTCCATACCATGCCCTTGGGGCTTGTTTAAGTTTGTATAGGGCTTTCTTCAGTTTACATGCATAAGAGTTCTTGTCATCGATGGCAAAGCCTACTGATTGTTCTAGATATACTTCTTCATCAATAAAAACATTTAGGAATGTGGTCTTTACATCCATTTGATGCATCTTCCATCCTTTGGATGTTGCAATGGCAGTTATGGTTCTTACAGAGGTATATCAAGCAACAAGGGCAAATATTTCTTCATAATCAATTCCAGCTTTTTGAGAGAAACCTCTAGCGACAAATCTGAACTTGTGCTTTTCAATACTACCATTTGGTGCATGTTTGATTTTGAATAGCCATTTAATGGAGACAACTGATTTGTCCTTAGGTCTAGGTACAATATCCCAAACATCATTTTTCAATATAGATTGATATTTCTCCATCATAGCATTTTTCCAAGCTTGGCATGTAAAGGCCTCTTCAAGATTTAATGTTTCAGATTTGATGAGCTCAATTATAAGAGCAACATAACATTAGTGACAACTTGTTTTCTTACTTTCTCTAAAGATTTCTTCAGGGGCTACATTATTGTCTTCAATCATCTTGTTTGCCCGTAGTGGTCTTTTCTTGTTGTTGGGGATTTCGGCCATTTCAAGATTAGATGATATGGGCTCGTGATCTTCTAAGAAATTCTCCCTTTGCATCTCAACTATAGGGTTTTCATCTAATTTTGTAGTTGGTTCATCATTTGGTTCAATATGTTTAGTAAGTTTATATGCAACATCTTCTTCAAATTTAACATCTCTATTGATTTTAATAGTTCTTTATCCTGGAATATATACATTGCAGGCTTTAGAAGACTCACTATTACCATAAATATGCCTTTCTTCCCTGAGGGTTCTAGTTTGAACCTCTTTTCTTTAGGGACATGAATATACACAGGATAGCCAAAAATACACAAGTGAACTTAAATTATATTTTCTAAGATTAAATGAGGACATCTATTTTGAATGTATATTATTGTATTTGAGGCTTCAGCCCAGAATGAAGTGTGAAAATTTTGGTCATGCATCATAGCTTTAGTGACTTCAATCATGATTTTTTTTTTCCTTTCTACCACACCATTCTGTTGCAGATTATCAGGTACTGCATACTCCCTCTTAATCCCAACAAAAGTGTGAAATTCTTTAAGTTTCTCATAAATGTATTCACCCCCATTGTCTGATCTAAGAGTCATAGTTTTCTTTCCACTTTGATTTTCAACTAATGCTTTAAACTCTTTAAACTTCAATAATACTTCATAGCCCAAAATGAAGTGTGAAAATTTTGGTCGTGCATCATGGCTTTAGCGGCTTCAATAATGGTTTTGTTTTTCCTTTCTACCACTTTATTCGGTTGCAGATTATAAGGTATTGTATACTCCCTCTTAATCTCAACAAAAGTGTGAGATTCTTTAAAGTTCTCAAAAATGTATTCAACCCCATTGTCTTGTCTAAGAGTCGTAATTTTCTTTCCATTTTGATTTTCAACTAATGCTTTAAACTCTTTAAATTTCAATAATACTTCATCTAATTGTTTAAGCTTTAGAAAATAAATATAGGTTTTTCTAGAGTAGTCATCAACAAAAAGCACGTAATAACAAAAATTCCCCTACTAAGGGTACTAACAATGGACCACACAAATCAATGTGAATAAGTTCAAGTACAAATTTTTATTTATGTTCGCAACATCGAAAATATCCTTTGTAATTCTTTCCTAAAGCACATCCCTTGCACGTTCCAACATGTTCAAATTTTAGACTAGGTAAGCTGGTCACAATTTTTTCTATGGAGGGTAGGGCATGAAAATGGAGATGTCCTAGCTTTCTATGCCAAGTTTCATTAGTCTTTGAAATTTCATGATTTAAGGCTAGGTTTTGAGTGTTACAAATTTTTTATAAACTTCCATCTTTGAACCCTATAGTGATTGCATTCTTAATGTTAGAATTCTTAGGCCAAGATAGAACCTTATCTTCCTAAAAAGTGACTCAATATCCTTGTTCTACTAGACCAGAGATGGAGACCAAATTTCTCTTGATGCCTGGTACAAATAGTACATCTTTTAGTTGTAAGTTAACTCCAATTTTCAATTGTATTAAACAAGTCCCAATTCCTTTTACTAGATAGGTGGAGTTATCCCCCATCGTGACTTCTTCAGATTAGTGTCCTTCAAAAGTTTTGAAGTGGTCTCTAAATCCAAATATGTGTCGAGATGTTCCACTATCAATTATCCAAGCTTTCTTGTTAGTGTTTAGTTCACTTGATAAAGCTAAAGAGAATGGTGAAATTTCAGCTTCCTTGACTTCAGCTATAGAGGCATGAGTTTTCTTTCTTTTTGGACGATACATGTGAGTGTATCCAAATTCATCACACTTGTAGCATTATATTTTAGACATGTATATTTTCTTGTTGGTTTGATTATTCTTCTCCCTTTTTTGTTTGAAATCTCTTTTACTTCCTTCATTGTTTGTGTTTGTATGCAGGGCTAGTATTTCTCCTTCTTTATTTGGGTTGATCCCTCTTGTAATTAATCTCAATTCTTCCTAAGTGCAGTCATTCTTAAGTTGATCAAATTTTGGTAGTTCAGGCCGTGTATTGATCCCGTGAATAAAGGATTCCCAATAAGTTGGTAAACCTTTAAGGGCTATCAAGGATAATTCCTTGTCATCTACAGTATTTCCAATAGTGGAAAGTTGATCTTTTAATTCTGAAATTCTCATAAATATATGTAATTGTTTCTCCATTATTCATCTTGATATGAAGAAGTTGTTTCAAGGTGAGTGGCTTGCTTGTATTATTGATTTCATGTGTTTTGAATAGTCATGAACATATCATAGGTGGTTTTTAATTTTGATATAGTTGGAAGTATATGATTCTTTACAGCGTCTATAATAATTTTCATGGCTTTATTGTTATGCCTTTTCCATATGATTTTGTCTAGTTCATTTTCAAACATAGATTTTTTTTCTTCCACATATGATTCTAATTCAAGTTCTCGAAGAATGATCATTATTCGAATTCTCCATGATACAAAGTTTGATTCACCTTCGACTCTATCCTCAAGTCTAACACCATTCACACAGTTGCTCTTTTGAGTAGTCTGTCCTCAGGTTTGAAGTTTGAGAAGTAAATTCAATATCTTGTCTAAACTCTGTGAACTAGGCTCTAATACCATGTTAAGGAATAGAGATCAATGATTGAGTTTTAGCAATTCTGATAAAAATTCAAACCTTAATGTATTACACCATAGTAACACGGGGACACGTCCCACCCCTTTTTGTCCCACGCAATGGGGGCAGGGATGCACCGAGGGCTTGGGGACTCCATTCCTCCATCCCCAACGATACCACTAGATTCCACCACCTCCACCGAGGATGGGGGGGCATTCTGGTGTTAACTATTTTCTGAATTGACTATTTATGTTCAATATTCGATGTTCCAATTCGATGCAATGTTCAAGTATTTACTCTTTTACATCTTTATATCTTACATTGCAATACATCTTTTCATAACTAGCATTTTAAGTGTCATATGTATAATATATATATAACTCCCCCTAGTCCCCTACCGCAGTCCCCATGCCATCCCAAAACTAAGGCCCCTCTATTCCCCCATCCCAAAAACTTGTCCCCTAGGTCCCCCATCCCCATGGACAGTGTAACTTACACAGTTTTATGACTGTTTTGATCCTATCTTTAATAAGAGATGACTGCAATTATATATAATGGAAATGTTGCTGCATATATCAACAGTCTTGGAGTAAGTATATTCTTCAATGTTACTGCACATTGTAATATTGTTGTTGCGATTGATAGGAATGGTCAAGCCCATGTAGAGACATGACTCTACGTGGCACATGAAACATAGGGTCATGACCCTACGTGGTCATGACCGTTTGTTTGTTAACACTTAACTAAGACAAAGCACTCGATAAAAATAGAGACTCACCCTATTCTGATAGTAAGGGTCAACTAATGAAAATAGAGCCCGATAAATATATATTTTCAAATCTCATCAATCACATAATGCAGAGCCCGAGCAGGGCATGAGATATATACACCAAGATGTAGTGCAATCTGCTATAAGCAGATAAGTGTATAGTAAATCAATTTTTTCAATATATATTAGATATGTATGCACGCAAATTAGAATATATATATATATCAATTTAGTTATATTTACTATATGCTTCAATTTGATTGAAGCTATTTAACAAAAAAAAACGCATTTGGTTTTTTTTAATTTTTCTCCTAAAAATGTGTGGTTTTTTGCAATCCATTTTGGGGCATCGTGCTCATCTGCAAAGTTTGGAGGGTTTGTCGATTTTTCCTCAAAATCATGCTAGTTATTCTCAATGTTTGTCTCTATCTCCAGGGAAGAGCAGCTTCATTATCCAACATTGGGTTGGATGTTTTGTGATGATTTTTGGTCAAATGTTTTATCAATTCTAGGAGGATTAGTGGTAGAGTCAATGGTAGGCTCGCCTCTTGTTGCAGAGCATTCTGAAGAAGGGGGCATCCTTTTCTTTTTCTTTTTTTGGATGGATTCTTCGTCATTAACATTTTGTACATCTCAGAAGGGTCTCAACACTAGATAAATGTTTTGAAGAATTTGTGACCAAAAGACAGCAATTAGACGATGGCCATTAAGGGAGGATATTAGAATATTATAATTTTTCTCTAATGGCCAGCTTAGTTAATCTTTAGTTCATTAGGTAGTTTCTATTTCCATCTATAGTTCACGATTGTTTCTTTTAGAAACATTGTTTTTGTAAATCTATACAAGGAGTTTTATCTCCTTTGTTTAATATAACTACAACAACATCGATTATCACTACAAAACCCAGCCACACTAGCAAAATGACTCTTTTATTGATATAAAAATGTTCAAGTACAAAGCTTTCGCTAGATTGCCTTACAATACACTAAGCAATCACATAAATAGATTGATTTGAGACTCTTCATATTACATAGGAAAGTCTCTTCAAATTCCAAGACCCTTCTTATTTCCAAATATTCAACACTTCATACCATACGCATGCCTCTTTGCATGACACATGTTATATGTCTCTTTATATAATATTATGCTAAATATTATCATGAATGTCTCTTTCAGCTGATGATGACCATAACAGTCATATTTCTATTTCATAAAATCAGAGATAAAGATATCTTTTGCAGCTACAATCTTCAACACTCCCTCTTAGCAAGAGAGATCTTTAGTAAGGCAAACACACATAGCTGCTTCCAAAGATGGTAATAATAAATTCACATTACATAACACATGTTATCTCAACATAACATAATTCACCACAATTAATTTATAAGTTCATAAATTTGAAGTCATGAAGTCACATACATGACTTCCACCATGCCTAATCACAGAGGGTGGTCCAAGGGCTTTTGCCTCAAACTTCTCCCAGAAAAGAATGCATTACCATCATTCCTCAATGCAAAAGGTGGTCCAAAGGCTTTCACCTCAAACTTCTCCCAGAGAAGAATGCATTTCCACCATGCCTCAGCGTAGAGAGTGGTCCAAGGGCTATCACCTCAACCTTCTCCCAAAGAAGAATGCATTTCGACAACACCTCGATGCAAAGAGTGGTCCAAGGGCTTTCACCTCAAACTTCTCCCACAAAGAAGAACTCATTAACAACAGATTTCACCTCTAACTTCTCTTATAAAGAAGAACTCATTAATAACTGAGATTCTCTCTTAACAAGACTCCCTCTCAGCAAAGACAACTTTGTAAACCATAATAAGAAAGTTCATGTTAACTCACTCTGAAGTTGAACATCTCCCTCTAAATATGTATCATCAAGGAAACATCCTCATCTCGTTGCTTCTTGTTGCACCCTACAACCAAGAGATATATTCTTATTAAATCAACTATTCCCAATGATAGAACAAGAATTCATGATCTATACTCAAAGATATAAACATTGAATACTTATCTCCTTTGAATTCATGCAAGTTTCTTCATTTTCATCTGCAACCTCTTGCTATGGATTGAATACCTTATTACACATAGTTTCTAGTCCAATGCATGCAGTAGATAGCCAAGAAATGCTCATTCTAATCAGCACAAACTCTTTATCTCTGCCAATTGACTTTACAGCCACCAATTCCATAATACTCGCAATCATTACCACCACTCCTCCATACAATATATCATATACATTCGCAATGGATGGCTTGACTTTGAGTGTCAAAATGACAAGGCTAGGCTCCACATGATCAACTGTCAAATGACAAGGAACTAGAGTATGGTTGAAGGCATAGGATTGAGTTTCAGGAGGAAGAAAAGTAGATGAATGCATAGCCTTAAGCCATTTTACTATTATAAATTAAGAATTGTCAACAGAGACAAGAGAAGATGGGATTGATCCCTATTGTTTTTTCCTTCTTCCTTATTCATTAAGACCATAGTAACACGGGTACGCATTCCCACCCCTTTTTGCCCCATGTCCTGGACACGGGGATGCACCGGAGACTTGGGGACTCCATTCCCCTATCCCCAACGGTGCCACTAGATTTCACCACATCCATCGAGGATGGGGGGACATACAGGAGTTGACTATTTGCTGATTTGACTATTTATATTCAATGTTTGATGTTCCAGTTCAATGCAAAGTTCCAAGTGTTTACTCGTTTACATCTTTATATCTTATATTGTAATACATCTTTTCATAACTAGCATTTTAATTACCATATGTATAGTATATACAACCCCTCTCATCCCCTACCACCATCCCCCCACAGTCCCTATAATAAGGCCCTTCTATCCCCCACTCCCAGAAACATGTTCCGCCATCGCCTATCCCCCAAGGCAATATAACTATGATTAAAACTATAATGTAGTTGAGATCTCTACCACTTTACAAAGACCCTCCCTCACAAGAGACATTTGTGTTCTTCACAAAAGTAGTTGTGGCGCTAAAGTTTCTAGCTGAACATGTTTCTAATTTGAGACTGTGATATTCACAAAGCTGCAATCAAGACCCATCAATTGCATCGCAAGCATCGTAGATTCAAGAGTCAGTTGTTTTACACAAAGTCAAAATCGGTAACACCAAACATTGCACTATAACCACAAGCCACTATGGGCGTATGGAGCCTCGATACAAATTAATAGGAAACATACAAGAAGCAAAGATGGCACCAAATGAACAACGCAGATAAAGAAACTCTACCACTTACGTCAAAACAAAAACACAAATCCTTCAATCTTATATACACTGCAATATTCAAATAGTGTAAATAAAAGAAAACTTATTTGCCCATTGCAACACCAAAGACATAGACACGGCAGGATGAGGCACAAATATGCTCATGTTGCGAAGATCTTTGGAAGCGTTGACGAGAAACGAGGTTGGTAATGGAAGAAAAACCAAGTTGCAGAGCCAAGGCCATGGATATCTAACCAAATCAAGCATTCAAAGACAAGATGGGAAAATTAGATCACTCACAATCATCTTCCTTCATGTCTTGGAATGCATTAAAGCAATAACCGCCGCCATACAAAGCAGTAAAGAACCCTAAGAAAGACGAGCGGCCAAGAAGCGAAACATGAACAACACGAATTGCACACACACAGTTGTCTTCACTTTGTGTTCTGCAAATGCAACCCATTCGTGCATACTAGTCTGTTATCTGTCAACATAGCGAAAATGCATATATTATCACTTTCCATCAACAGGACTAGCAACAACTGATTCTATCTCCTATAGGCTTAGAATGAGGTCAGTGTCGAAGGCCAATATAAACTTTCTATGCCTAGCTCAATATCTCCAATATTGAATCCTTGTGACAGAATGGAAGCAAGAACCCCCAATAACCCATTGAAGACAATACAATCAATAAGACACAAACAAGGTGGACACAGAGTAATGAAGGAAAATTTGTTTTCAAAATTATTTTTCTCCTAATGATTTTCCCAGCAATATTGCTTTCTAAATATACATACAAGAGTCGCAAGTAGGGGTGATACTAATCCTGGTGCATCCAAGAAATCGTTTGATGTTACAACTGTGCACTTAACACATAAGATAATCAAGAGAGCCACAAGCTCTAAAGGTGGTACAACGACTTTGATCCCATGTGCTTCTAGTCAATCCACATTGTGAAAGGATAAAATAAAAGAACCCTTCAAAACAATTTATCTTGCCCATTTATAGCCCTTGCAAAAATTCTCACAAAAAGTTGTGGGTGCTATGGTCAAACAGATCAAAGGTGAGGGACAATTTGGTTCCACTCATCAAATATTTCTCCAGCAAAAGCATGCACAATGTCGATGGGTGCCTCAACATCATTCCACTCTGAGAACGCATCACACTATTTCAATGATGCAACAATGCTTTGTTCCCCAACACTTGCCTTCAGTCCTCTTTTGCCCACATCCAACGTTATTTCCCCTTCAACATCAGACGAGATATCTTCTAAGAGAGTTTGTGGAATGGCTCATGTCATGGGAAGCTTCTCCTGCTCGTATGCCACAATCGCACTTGGAATCGACGACACCCTCTCATCAAGTAAATTTGTGGCACCACTAGCTACAATTGCTACTGAAAAGAGAATAATGAAACAAGTTGACCTAGTCATGGTACAAAACCTTTCCCAAGAATGATGATAGAAAGACTCTAGAGGCAATGATGTATACAAAATCTCCACAAAGATGCCTCCAATATCCATTCATTCTCAACAGATCTGAGTGACTATCATACACAAATAGTAGTAAAGTTATCAAAAAAACTTCATTTTTCAAAGACTTCTTTATTGTTGTAATCAAAACTAGGCTCCGATACCATGTTAACGTTTTGATTAAAAAATTAGATAAACAACAATAAGAAAAGTGCACAAAAGACACAAGAATTTATCCTGGGAAAACCCTTCCACTTGAAGGGGAAAACCCAACAATACAAGCAAAATGTCTCTTTTATTGATATAAAATGTTCAAGTATAAAGCTTTCACTCGATTGCCTTACAATATACTAAGCAATCACATAAATAGATTGAATTGAGACTCTTCATATAAAACACAAAGGTCTCTTCAAATTCCAAATACAAAACCCTTCATATTTCCAAATGTCCAACACTTCATATTTCCATACGCACACCTCTTTGCATGACACATGTTATGTGTCTCTTTATTTAATATTATCTTAAATATAATCACAAATGTCTCTTTTAGTTGAAGATGACCATAACAGTCATATTTCTATTCCATATAATCAGAGATAAAGATCTCTATCACAGTTACAATCTTCAACAAACTGGACTAAACCTAGATCTATTTTATACCAGTCCACAACAGCACTTTTTCATGCATTGCAGATTCTCCCACCTGAAAACATGGATGCTTTCATGCAATTACATTGCCTCACATTGACCATGTATCCGATACTGACATTCCATACAAATTTCTCATTAATTTCTAATGAATGTTTCTATGATTTCTGTAAAGAACCAAATTTCAAATAGATTGATGTACAACATTGATCTAAATGTCTAATAATTGTTAAACCAATTGCAAAAATAACTGTGTTCCATAAGGATCTATTCCGAGCCCGTGGTCCCCCTACTTGATCCTATAAAAGACCAAAACAGTATAAGAATGGACTAGATTGGCACAATGACCTAATAGGAACATTAAAATAGATTAGTTAATAACATTGCCATTAAATTAAAGTTTCAGCATACAATTGTACTTAATGATAAAAATCATGTATGCTTCTATAGAGGAATCTAATACAATCCTAGGAATATTCTACAATATGCTGTTGTACCCTTTATATAGCAAAATAGGGAAAGAGGCCCTTCTGACAAACTAACTGCTAATATTACAAACCATACAAAGGGCACATGCAACAGAACACCTACTAGTTCGGAGTAGATTAGGCCCAAGTTTAAGTTGATTCCTTCTCAACAGGACATTTTCTTAATAGACAATTTCTTGTCTCCTTGAAATCTAAGAGGCAACTCCAAGCCATTAAGATGCCAAGCAATAAGGAGACTAGAAGAGGTAATTTATGCTTAACATATTCTCTCAACGAAATTTTTTGTGGTCACTTACTCTATTTCCTTATGCTAACATCAATAATCATGTATGTTTCTTTGTACCTAGAGTCTCTGCTTTATTATGTATTCAATGAGCAGTTTTACTACAAAGCTTACTCTTTGTAATTTTACGTTCTCATCCACAGTCCTTACTACTTAGCAAATTAATACTTTAGGATAAAAGAGCAACTTACATAAGATCAAGCCCCCTAGAAGTAGTTAAGGAGAAGTTAGACCTGCCCTCTTCTTATTACAAATAAAGGTCCTCCATCATCTTATGTATAACATATTATTAATATAAATTATATTTATAAGCATATCTGCATTATTGTTTAGATATATAAGTGTAATCCATCTTATGGTTGTGTAATTACCCTCAAGGTATTATGTTTCCGTGTTTGTTAAAAAATGTAGGTATGTTCTAGGTGTTGTAAGATCTTCATTGCAGATCAAACCTAAGGGTTCAAATGCTACAACAAAAAATAAAATTACAAGAAAGGAAGACAAAGCCAAGCTCTTTGATTGTGAAAGAGGATTTCTTAACTGAAATAAATATCAGCAACAGATATGTCTTCTACGAGAATCAAAATTATAGAGAAGAGGACATAGCCGTAGAGACAAGTAATGAGCTATGCGAGAAGAAAAAGGTGTGTACATTGAACCTGGTGAAATTTCTAAAGGAAATTGATTTAGGAGGTACTTTTTCAAAATTTAATGTAGGAGGGAAGAAAATGCCTACTTAGATACAAGCAAAGGAAGAAAGTTCCAAAGCCTTGGGCAAATCCCACATGCCCTTAGTCTCCTTGCTACTCCAAGAGGATTTGACTACAAAAATGCAAAGGAAGCTACGGCCATAACAAAAGCTCAAAACTTGAAAAAACAGACGGAAAAGAATAAGTTTCATAATGGTAGGGCCACCCTCCAGCATATTTTTTGGTATCTAAGCATTCTAATGTAACCTGAGTTAAAAGAAAAATGGCTCCTTTCTATGTAGTTGGGTCATTCGAAAATTCTACTAGAGTGCAACTAGTGCGTTTAACTAACAGAGCATTTGGGGTCTCAAATCTTGTCCTCTTCACAATTAACAAGAGCTCTGATGGAGCTAGAGTCCCTGCCTTTTATTAAAAGCAGGTGCAAGTTTGTTGTATGGTTGAATAAACATGGACAAAGGCTGGGTAATTTTATTATTTTTAACAGTTATTTGTATTAAAATCTTATTATAATTTTTAAAAATAAATATAATATTAAATATTAAAGATTTGTCCAATTTCTTTGCTAGAGACGTACATGGCAATGGGAGATTCCATGTGTTTACTGTAAACTGACATTTACTGCAATCTCTGCACTTAGCCTCCAGTACTGATCTGACACTTTATTCTCTTTCTTGATGCATGTACATTTTCTTATTTTTCTCCCCTCTTGCAAATGAAATTCTATTTCCCCTTTTGTATCTCATGCTTGAAGAATTCACATGTTTACATTTCATGACTTTTGATCATTCATTAAACTTAATTATAATATAATTTATTTCTTTTATACTTAATTATTTTATATTTTATATTTATTTTGTATTATTATTTTTCAAAAAGTGAAGAACCATATATATTAATAATATAAATTTTTGAGATTACATTTTTGGAATCAAAATGAGGGTCTTTTAACGGCCAAATATTTCCTGTAATGGTCATAGATGCCCAAATGGAGCCAAAGTGTAAATATAACCCAAGGAGACAAAATGATTTTCCAAAAAACTACTTTAAAATATCAAAAAGCCTGATGTGAGAATTGATAGCATAGCAGCCATCAAAAACTATGATCATAGGCATCATGCTTTACAGCAACATGGAGGCTCAAAACACTATGATTACTCTTCCATATCAACGGAGATAACTTAATTTTCCCCTTACGCAAAAGATCATCACTAGCAGGTAGAGGAAAATTGTTGGTGTTTCTTTTATTTTCAGCCCTGTCAATTCATTCAAATCAGCAGGGCCAGAAGGATGTTCATGGTCGAGTAACACAAAAAGGGCATTGACCATTTTTTATGTTTTTTCTGCCACTTCCAAAGCCAAGACCCTACAAAACCTTCTGAGTGCAGCCCAAAGATATTTGTAATTTCATGTAAAGTTGAGTTTTATACAATCATACAGAGCAACATAGATGTATGCATTCAGAGAAAATCCCAACGGAAAAGGGGTTGCTGAAACTCTCAAGAAAATGCCATATTCAACAGAGTTTGCCAACATTCTCTGGCCCTTGCATGATATGAAGCACAAACAGAGCACAAGATATTTTGACATAATCCATCAATGCTCGCACTTGCAGGGACTGTGCATGCCTGAAAATAAGCCTAGGTTTTTTGGGTTGCAGAAAAACAGAGCCCACAGCTCGATGGTGCCGCCAGAGGAATTTATGTGTTGAAAAATCACTCGAAAACTGCCAGAGAGTTTTGGTTTCAGGACAGTATGGTGAAGTTGAAAATACTAAAACTATAATCAGGATTTGCCTTGCCATAGAAGATGAAGAGGGTAAGTGGGAAATCTTTTGGAAAAAAATAACAGTGGGTTTGCGTAGAGGTTGGATGATATTTAAGAACAGGGTTTAGCCCCTTCCTATTTGATTGATTCTCAGATCTAGATTTTTTTTTAATTGAAGATTTTTTATTCATATTCGTCTGTTTGATTCTTATACTCTTACAAAAGAGAAATTAGCACAGATGTTTTTAGATTTGACTGCATAAGATTGTGCAGTCAAACTCTACAAAATAAAACTGAATTGACAAAATTTAATGAACTGTGAAAATTTTGTCTCTGCAAGACAAATTGTTTCAATTATAGCTTCATAATGGGAAGTCAATGTTGTCTGATTTAGTTTCAGTTGAAATTATTTGTTTTCTTGTTGATCTATCAGTGGAAGCCATGACAAGAGTTCAGAACCAGATTCGGCAATGAAGGAAAATTTTGAAGAACAAGTTTAACCCTTATCTAAGTCCAGTTAGCTGAGGCGCTGACAATTTTATTTTATACTTGTTTGATCCAGTCCAAAGAACAGGAGCACCCTTTTCGAAACAAATAACATTCAGTGGAATCTTTGAGACATTATTTTACTGTTATTTTAGAACTAAAAAATAACAATACCCCTGGCAAAATTAAAATTGCCAATCAGAAAAAGGAAGTTAACAATTAGAAATTAATTTTAAAATAAAACAGCTCCTAAACTTTAGATGTGCAGTTATTTTTGTCGTGAAAATTAATTAAAAGAGTCAACCAGGAACATTAGTTCCCTGCCTATATATTGGCAGGGACTAACAATATTACTTTCTTTGTTTCAAATTTCAGACTACTAGCAGTGCAACAACTTGTTGCAAAACAGTCCCTGTGTTGAATCTGATACATTTCTGAGTTTTGAAATGTTTAGGTCACTAAATGGTGGATTGAATGGTTGTGGTAAATTTAATGTCTTATTCTCAGATTAGGAGGTGTGTAACTATTTATTGAAATGGTGCATTAACTGCAAATATTGGGAAAAAATACTCTGCATTACATAAAAAAACCTCCCATTATCCCTGCCTGTAATGCCCCCAAATTATGAGTACCAAAATTTTTTCCTAGATTACAATATTTCATTTACAACAAGAACAGTTTAGAGATACCCTTTTATTTTGATTGAGATCCTGCAAGAAAGATAGAAATCATTTATAAACATAATTCATAATCACGCATTCTTGACTAGAAATAAACATAAATTGAGTGTGCATATGAAATCAATAGATTTGCTTGAAACAGATTTAAGAGGTCTCAAATTTCAATCACAGAAGTGATTAAGTGGGAATGACTTGATGAGGTGTCCTAATGACCCCCTACCCTAGGCCCAAGAGCAGATATAACATCCCCTTGGCCTCATGTGGCCCATGCCAATCATATGATGTGGCATACCTAGTGTAGTGTCCTATCACCATTTCCATCAGTCTTGTCACTTCTATCTTATCCCCAGTGATTGAGCATCTCTATGCATTTATTCACCATGATAGAGGTTATGAGGGACATTCACCATGGTTTGTCCAAATAGTCCCTCCTTCCTAAGTCCAAAGGCAGTCCCCTTGTCCCCCTTTGGCCCCACTAGATTCCTTAGCCTTAATCATGAGGTAGCACGCTTAGAGGGTGACCTCAGCATTGTTTCCCTCATTTTCCCTATCATGGCTGATTACAGCAGTCAAAAAGTACACACACTATTTTACACAAGACATATGACAAAATATACCTGAATCGAAAATCCAATATGTTAAATAAGAATTATGCATGTTATTTGTACATGTTTGTCTATGTATCTATATATGAATAATCACCTAATATCAAAATTTTGAACTCCATAGGCCCATTCATAGGCCCATTCATCAGCCTTTAAGAAAGATTATATGACATGGTCCCTGCCTAAGCCTAGATGGGTAAAAATCAACTTTGATGGGGCTTCGAAGGGAAATCTGGGACCCTCAGGAATTGGTGTGGCAGCTAGATCTGATAATGGAAGCATCTTGGCATTTTGTGCAAAAAGGGTGAGGGATGGTATGAATAACCAAATAGAGTGTCTTGCCGCTGTTGAAGTTGTATTGTAGGGGTTAAAGCTTGGTGTTTGGAAATTGCACCTTGAAGGTGATTCTCATTTCGTGGTAAATGGTATTGCCAAAGGCAATTTAGAGACTTGGTATCTCGACAAATATGTTGAGCAAATTAAAACCCTACTCAACGAAGTGGATGAATTCAAAGTAACTCATGTGCCAAGGGAGGCTAACTCACTTGCCAATAAGCTTTCACATGTTGGGGTGGCAAGCTCATTAGATGAAAACTTTGAAATATTGGAAGATTTCTAATTATATGAATATTTCATCACACGATTTGGACTTGTGATAAATATGTGACGGATTGGAAAGTAATGGGAATTTGTGCAATGATTTAGATGCTTGCAAGCTCTTTTCAAGAAAAGCTCGAAATCACGTCGTTTTTCAATAACAACTCTCCACATAAGCTGGATATGTAATCACTCCATGATCAATTGGGAGGATAAATGACTCAACACTGATGAAATGTGTTTCTTTGCCCTACACATCGAACTATTATGATCAAGGACAAATAGTTGTCCTTGATCACCATTTCTCCAGGCTTTGGGAATCCCCCATTATTGAGATGGAGGCAGATTGATAGGGTGGCAAAGCTCAAAAGGCCAAAGGCAAGTACAAATTTTGTGAGAGCGGCAGAGTCATGATCTTGTAAGATCTAGAGTTTGATCTTTCTTGAGATCTCTATGGGTTTTAAATCCCTATACTTCTGTCATTTTTTTCAACCACAGTTTTCAGAATCTTGAGTGCAGAACTATTGGTGAAACTAATGGAGGCGAACTTTTCTTTGAGAACTATATGCAAAATTCCAACCTTTGAAGGTGTCATCATGGTTAAAAGGGTGCGCAATGTTTTCAAGCTGGATGGAGATTTGTTTTGGGAGGCAGGAGGCAATGCAGCTCATTTTCAGTGAGGAATATCTAAGCAATGACCTAAGGCCTCAGTCAAACTTGGACATATCACCGATGTTCATGGCATTGGGTCTAATGGTGGTCGAGTCCAAAATGGAAGTGCGTCTAGTTGCAAGGGATTGTTTTTTTACTAAATGGGGAGTGGGCTACAAAGACATTGTGCAGAGGGTTGAGATTGGGGTAGGATTACACATCGGAAACCGTCCTTGGTGCATGATTGGAGGTGGTCTAGGTGAACTTCAACCCCTCTTGATTCGATCGTCTGTCGACCCACTAGAAGTCAATTTTCCGACGACATCAACAGGATGGTGACAACTCACCTCTTTTATTCGATCTTTGGGACAAGCTCATGTCCTTGGAACTGAGTCGAGTATCTATGAGAGGACAGTGATCACGATAAAGTCAAATGCCCACATGGATGATTTTGGTCGCCCTCTAGTGCACCATCAAATTCCAACCAAGGAGCGGGTCGGACAAGGCTCGTGGTGTCGACCCTACGGAATTCCATGCAGAGTTTGGGGTTGATGTTTCATTGGTGGTGGATCATGCAAAATCTTTTGCTCAGTCAAGCCTCCGAGATGGGAAGCCAAAGCCAACACAAGGTGATGATTTCCCCAATTTCTCCCGTGAAGAAGCAGCCAAATGGTTCAAGTGAAAGCCACTGTGTTGATGCGAGTTTTGTATCACTTACATAACATATTAGCAATTGAACATTCAATATGGGATATCAAACATGCAACTCCTCTCTTGAAAAGTTATTACTCATGAAGACATAAGCAATAGCTCCAATGTTCCTTACACCATTGGATACTCGCTCAGTTTTATCGATGTGATTTGCTGGTAATCACGTAGGCGGCCTTACGCTATTCATTCGAGGATGACTTGGACTTTGGTGGAATGATGGAGATGATGATGGGTTTGTGAAATATGCGAGTGGCAGATAATGTGATGGTAGTGGTGATGAAGGATGTGTCTACCAGCGATGATGTTGATGGGAAAGCGATGGTTATGGGAGGTGAATGGATGTGCTCTAATGCTTAACTTACTCCTCTAACTTGCTTCTCTAAGCTTCGACTACCCAACTACTACTATTCTACTCCTACTCCTATGAATGGAAGGTTAGCAAATGGATGGGGATCGAACCTAATAAGAGCTGACCAACGGCCTCACTTCCACAAGTGCAATGATTCAAAGGAATAATAAACTAGCTTACCACACAAAGCTTCCCAACCAGCCGCTAGGATGCTAGTGGTCTAGTATTGATCCCTATCAAACATTTACCAATGCTACCATACAACTATCCATCTACTTCACTCCTATTTAGAAACTTGAAATGAAACCAAATTTAACAACTTGAAAGGAAATCTAACTAAGTGGGAGTAGAAAACATGCAATAATACACAATGTTCTTAATCAACATGCAAACCACAACAATGAAAAAGAGAGCAATTTTGGTATAATCTTCGCAACAATTTCTCCAACCCCCTTTACAAATGAGAGCAAATGGCCTTTTATAGGGGCCAGAAATACAACGGACGATGGAGATCAAAACAAGATCAACGATCCAGATTGGATCCTCAAAACCCTAATTAGGGTTGCCACCCCATCAGCCAATGAGAAGCCACCACCTCATCAATGGACCAATGAAAAAAGTGCAAAAAGTGGCAACCAATGAGAAGGCACCAAAATGGTGGCCAATCAGAAATAAACACTTGTCCTATTCTAGAAGAAAGGGAAATTGCCACTTGGGCTTACATCAAATGATCTAATATAAATCTTCCCTTTTCTTTCATCTTCTTAGCTAAGGCAATGAACTTAGCTAGCCTTTCGTTAACTTCTTCCATAGGAGGACAAGGTGTGTGCTTCGCCTTGAGTTCCGCTGACTTTGCCACGCCACTTGCTACTTGTAGTATCCTTTCGTGATCCTTCTCATATTCTTTCTCAAATCCAATAAAAGCATTGAGAGAGGAAAAAGTGCCCAAATGCTTCTTCTTGATAGCAACCTTCTCAAACTCATCCAACCTCAATCCAAAAATCTGTTTCATTGACATCCTCTTCTTTGATATCCTCAAAATCAAGTACCACCTCAGCGTTGCTCATCATGGTTGAAATGGAAGTGTTGACGCTTGGGTTGTGATGTGCAACTGCCTTTTGTATATCCTTTTATTGTACCACCATTGGTATTGGTTATTCGCCTCATTTTCAAAAAAAAGGGTGTTTTGGGCATCATATCCTCTTTGTCTTTCTCAGTGTTTGCCCGCTTGGGATTCTTACTTGCACTACCATCCTCTATGCTCATCGCCCTATTACGGGATAGTAGAGTGGTGGACCAGAAGGCAAGAAGAACCAAGAGGAGCAATCCTTAGACTAGAGCAAAAGATGGATGTCAACTTAAGGACCCCTTGCAACTCTAAATGATTTGAAATTACCTCTACCTATAGCCAAGGGGGATTCTCCTTCCTTTAGTCTGTCCTTCATCCGTATCATGTCCACTGTAGCGATATTGGTGTCGGTTATTCTCTTCATTTTTGAGAAGGGAATTTTGGGCATCATATCCTCTTTGTCTTTCTTAGTGTTTGCCCGCTTGGGATTCTTACTTGCACTACCATCCTCCATGCTCGTCACCTTATTACGGGATGGTAGAGTGGTGGACCAAAAGGCAAGAAGAACCAAGAGGAGCAATCCTTAGACTAGAACGAAAGATGGATGTCAGCTTAAGGACCCCTTGCAACTCTAGATGATGAAAATTCACCTTAACCAATAATCTTACAGTGGCTTTTCGGAACCTAGGATATGACTTCAAGAATTTCAAATCCCTTGCAAATCAAAAATTTATCATGCAATTCACCTCCAAATAAAATTACCCAACCTAGGGCAAAAATCGCAGCCTCTTGAAATAATCAGAATTTTATCTTCCACAAATTTCGGCTCCCACAAATTTCGGCTCTTACAAAATTCAGCCTCCCAAATTTCGCCCTCCACAAAATTCACCAAGCAAGAAAAGTGCAGATCTGCTCTTGCAAAATCACCAACACCTTGAGAAGGAGAAGTGAGAAGTGAGGAAGAAATGGGAGAGAGGCCTCCTCTTATACCCAACTTTCTTCTTGGACCCTGGGAGAAAGAAAAACAAATAATTAATGCAAAATTATGGCCCACAATTAAATACTTAACCAAAATTAATTTTGCCGTGATGAAAATTAACTTTCAAAATTGCCAATTAGTTCTAAATTGCAAAAAAAAATTAAATAATGCCTTGAGGGTGTTAAATATTTCCATTTAATGGGGGGTTTAGTAATTAATACGTCATTAAATTTGGATTTTGGCTAACCAAAAGCCATTTTTCAATATTAAATTACCAATTTCATTAAAGGCAAAAAGTTTTCAAGGCAATTTTAATCTATTAAAACCAATTTTTTTGCAATTTCTCTCAAAATCGATTTAGCTAAGCAATTTTAGCTTTTTAACACAAATAAAATTATTTCTCTAGAGCCTAAAATCGATTTTGCAATTTTATTTCACCATCACAAAAATTAATCCTTTTTACCAAAAATAATCAAAATTTTCCAAACGACCAGATTTAACAAAATTTTCATTTTTTGAAAATTATCCAAATTTATACAATTATATCCAAATTTTCAAAAGAAAATGTCTAAATGCAAAATTTACAATTTTATCCTGCCAAGTGTTGCTCTTTTAAAATTTGTTCGGCCTAAGGATGAAATTGGTGACTCTGGAAAATCAAGTTGAAACCGGATGAAAATAAATCTAACCCTCTCCCCACTGGCCCAAAAGTGCCCAAGGCTCAAAATTCTCAAAATTGTTGGACAATCCAAAAATTTGCCGAGGCGATCAAAAAAAATAAAAAAGGGGGGTCCCCAAAATTTCGGGGCGATGGTGTGAAAACCTCACAACACACTGGGGGTTTCTTGTAGTTGTTTACTATTTATAGTCATGTTTTAATCACATTTTGGCCAGTATGTCATGTGATATCGATGTAATACTTCGATTTTGTAGAAGGGTTTGTTTACTATTTATAGTCATGTTTTAATCACATTTTGGCCAGTATGTCATGTGATATCGATGTAATACTTCGATTTTGTAGAAGGGTTTGTTTACTATTTATAGTCATGTTTTAATCACATTTTGGCCAGTATGTCATGTGATATCGATGTAATACTTCGATTTTGTAGAAGGGTCTAGGTGGAATTATGGTTTTTTTTTGGGTTGATCCAAACTCGACATTGCCTTACTGGCAATCTACTTATGTGCTCAACTTTTTGATATCCATACAATATACTTCATTACCGATCAAAAAAAAATTGAACCACATCTATTATTCAATTGTAATGTCCCCATTTTTCCCAACATCGGAGTTTCAAGGATTATCCTATTATTGTGATCCTCATAGGCTAATTATTGTGGATAGAGGGTTTTTTTGTGGCAGTGGCTTGGCTTGGGAGGGTCTTATCTTCTCCACATCTCAGTAAAATACAGGTTGGTCTTCGTTTGGCTCAGATCGGACTTCGTTTGGGCTTAGTTTTGTGTACTTATTATTTGTGATAAGTTGGTGTTGATTGAGATGGACCCTTTCTTTTTTTAGAAATTGCATTTGGTCAAATGAAGAAATAATAGATATGCCTCCTAATTCAGACAGCATATTTATATGATGAGTATTTTGGGAGTTATTATATTTTTTAGTGGCCAAATTATTATTAATTATTAAATGGCTTATTATAAAATTATAATTTAACTTTATAATTTCACTTAAGTTGAGAGTTGAATTATCATTGGAAAGTATCATTTATTAATTAGTTAAGTCAAGTGAGAGAATCTAATGGAAGCTTCTAATTAATGTTGGGTGGTGAAGCTTCTTAAGTGAAGTTACATTTTGGCAACAAAAGAGAATTTGGAGGTTATAAATGTTGGAACAATAGATTAATTGTGTATTGTCTTTGATATTACACAAAATGTCATATCATTACTAGTCAGTGCATGCCGAGCTCACTCGGACAATGAAGACAGTTTTCTGTGGCTACCGAGCATTCCTGAGTTTGTCTAGTTTAGAAGGCAATATCTATTGAGTTCACTCAGGCGCCAAAGGAAAGTCTACAGAAGATGAGTATTAACCAAGCTCACTCAGTTAATGAAGGAAATATTGAATGGAACCAGTGTTAACCGAGCTCACTCGGGTTTACCAAAGGAACTTTATGTGTATACAGTGTTAACCGAGTTCACCTGGTTAACACAGGAAAATCATTTCTAAGTTAGTGTCTACCAAGCAGGGTCACCTAACAAAGGATTTTCTTGTTTGGCATATTAAGTTCAATTGTTTTATCTGTTGGTTCTAGCTGACTGAGAAGATGAATATTATTTATTCTAAGTTATATTCTAGCCAACTTGACAATGTGAAAGAAATAAATATAAATTTGAGTTGAGGATTAGAAAGGTGTATGAATGGAAGTAAATTGAAGATCAAAAGATGCCAAGAGGAAGCGAATTAGAAGGATAAGCAGAATATCCTTGAGAAGTTGAAAAGATATATTCAATCAAGAAGGATTAAGTATGTAAGCCAGAATTGAGATTTGAAATCAACAATTTAGTTGCATCAAAAATCAAGTAATGTCATTATTACTCTCTAACCATTGTAGCAGTGATCTAAATCTCTTAACAGAGTTGGCTTAACAACTATTTGTAAATCCTCTAACAAGATGGCAATTCTATTGAATTCTCTAAAGACCTCTAAAAAGGCCACTCCTAATAGGATGATTAAATACTCTAACAGGGTCACACCTAACAGTGTGTTTTGTAACTTTTAACAGAGTTGGCTCCTAACAGGGCTCACTTCAGAAGAGTGAAAAAAAGTAACTAGTTGCAATTGGTGGTTTTTCCCAAATTGGGTTTCCACATTAAATCTTGGTGTCAAATGTGTTCATGTTATTTCTTTTATGTGTTTGCAACTAAGTTAAATTAATAAGTACTCATAGATAACATTTTAAAATTTTCATGATAAGTGTTTGCCGAGCATTTTCAGTATTTACCGAGTTAAAACATTTCTTTGTTTGTTGAGCATTAGCAAAACTAAGCTCTCACAAAATCATTTTGTACTGACATCTAAGGGATTTGGGATTATTTTTGTAGTAACTGATTCACCCCTCCCCTCTCAGTTACTCCTCTTATATTTCCAACAATTGGTATCAGAGCTTTTGGTGCTTGAAGAGAAGGTTTCAAGGACATAAGCTAAAGATCAAGATGTCTTACAAAAGATAGATTCCCAAGTTGAACAGAGACAATTTTGTAGCATGGCAAGGACTTATGAGATTACACTTGGCGACTATCACTAATTCAGGTTGTAACTATCTTGATGCTGAATACAAGACTCCTACTGGAACATTATCAATTGAAGACATTGCTGAAAAGAAAAATCATAACATCATAATGATTGATATTGCATCTACTCTTAGTTATGTTGAATTTGATGAAGTAAAAGACTACAAAACAACTCATGCAATGTGGACCAAACTAAAAGACATTTATGGAGGAGATGACGACATAAGAAGAGCTAAAGCAAAAGTCTCAGAGGTCAATTTGATCAGATGAAAATGAGAGGAGATGAAAACATTGCAAAATATGTGGAAAGAATCAAAGCAAGTATAAGTGCAATCAAAGCATCTGGAGGAGACATTGATGACAAAACAATTGTAAGCAAGGTACTCAGAACCCTTTTTCCTATTTATGCAATTAGAGTATCTCCTATTCTGGATATGAGATGTGATCCAAATAATAAAATATCTTTAGATGCTCTAGTTGGAAGATTGACAGCTTTTGAATTGGATAATTATGATAACTATGTTCCTAATTCCAAAGGTATTGAGTCTGCATTTGAAGCCAAACTTTCACTCAAGAAAAAGAGTAAGAAATCAAAGGCCAATCAATCAGGAAGTGAAGAAGAAACAAAAGAAAATTCTGATAGTGATCTTGAAGTTGTCGAAGCCCTACTTGCAAAGAAATACTCTAAAGGCAGAGGAAAGTACAAAGGCAAGATTCCTCTAATCTGCTTTTCTTGTGAAGAAATTGATCACATTGCTGCTAGGTGCCCAAACAGAGAAAACAATGATGAAAAGAAAAGCAACAAGTACAAAGGCAAGAAGAAATTCAAAAACAACAAGGACAAAGGTAAGAAATCTTGTTTTATGGCTAAAGATTCTAATAACAGTGAAGATGAAATGGTATATATTGTTGTAAAAGATGAATCTGATGATCAAAGAGATGAGATGATACTTATCTCTCATGTTAGCAAAAATGAAATTTGGATTATTGACAGTGGTTGCTCACATCATATGACTAGAGATAAAACAAAATTTGAGAACATGGAATACTATGATGGTAGTCGTGTAAAATTTGGAAACAATGAACCTTGTTGCATAGAAGGAAAAGGATGTATCTCTTTGACCAATGAACTTATATGTAATGCTTATTGGGTTGAAGGACTAAAGCATAATCTATTGAGTGTGACACAGTTGAATAACATTGGATTCAAGGTAGAATTTATAAATGGGAAGGCCAAACTGCTGGATGAAAAAGGAAATCTGGTTGGATCTGGCAAATAAACAAAAAGTAATCTATTTTATCTTGATCTCAAAAAAAGTTCATGTTTTATTGCTCAAGGAGAAAAAAGTTGGTTGTGGCACAAAAGATTATTTCATATAACCTTTGATAATCTAGTTAAGATAAGCAAACATAAAAGAGTAAGAGGTAGCTTGAAGAAACCTGATATGGGTCTATGCAAAAATTGCCAAATTGGTAAGATGGGAAAGACCAATTTCAAAAGAAAGAACTATCATTTTGAAGAAGTCTTAGAGCTTGTGCACACAACCTTACGTAGACCTATTGGAATAGAGAGTTATAGTGGATATAAATTTTTGTTTCTTTTTGTTGATGATTATTCTAGAATGATGACATTAGTGGTATTTGGCAAGAGTAGAAAAAGAAACTGGAAAGAAATTGAAATGTTTGAGATCAAACAGAGGTGGTGAATTCATCTCCAATGAATTCAATGAATTTTGCGTTAAAAAAATTATTAAAAGACAAGTATCAGTCCCTGGTACACTAGAGTAGAATGGTATAGCTGAAAGAAGGAACAGATACATCATGGATTGTGCAAGAACTTTAATGATAGAAAAAAAATGTTGCAATCAAATGCTGGAAGGACGCTATGAACACTGCAGTTCATACCTTGAACAAAGTACAGTTGAAGAAAAACTCAAATCAAACTCCTTATGAGATAAGGTATGGCTACAAACCTAATGTAAATTATTTTAAAGTATTTGGTAGCAAATGTTACATCTTGAAAGAATCTAGAAAAGGCAAATTTGATATCACAGGTGATGAAGGCATATTTCTACAATACTCCCGCAAAAGTAAAGCATACAAATGTTTGAATTTGTCTACTCATAAAATCATAGAAAGTGGACATGTGAGAATTGATGAGTTTGCAAGAAAAAGTGAAGAAGAAAGCAGAAAAGAGTCTGAGGATTACAGAAGATTTGTTTCCTATGAACCTAATACCCTGCCAAATCTATCTGAAAGAAAGGAGGCTTCACCTTCCGAGTCCCCAAAATCTCCAACAGCTACCGAGTTGCAGACAGTGCAACCCGAGTCACAATCAAAGACTACCGAGCTAGAGCAAATCAAGTCTGCTAGACCCGAGTCACAGACAATGGGACCCCAGCTTGATACTAAAGTTCATGATGAAATCAATGAAACTCATTCCAAATCCAAAGAACCTGTGTTAGCAAAATATGTCAGAAGGCATCATGCACCTTATCAGATCATTGGAGACAAATCAGATCGAACAATGACAAGAAGCAAATTGAAAGGTACATGTTTACTTGCTAAGTTTGAACTTAGAAATATTAAAGATGTTTTTGATAATGAAAGTTGGATTGAAGCAATGAATGAAGAAATAGAACAAATAGAGAAAAACAAAACTTGGACTCTTGTTCCTAGACCCAAGGATAAATATGTAATTGGCACAAAGTAGGTGTTCAGAAATAAGTTAAATGAAGATGGAAAAGTTTCAAGAAACAAACCAAGGTTGGTATGTAAAGGCTATTCTCAAGACAAAGGTATTGATTATGGTGAAACTTTTGCTCCTGTTGCAAGATAAGAAGGTATTAGAACTTTACTAGCATATGCAGCTCACAAAGGATTTAAAGTTTATCAAATGGATGTAAAATTTGCATTTTTAAATGGAATTCTTGATGAGGAAGTCTACATTGAACAGCCTGAAAGTTTTGTAAATCCTAGCAAAAAAGACATGTTCTGTAAATTACACAAGGCATTATATGGTCTCAAGCAAGCTCCGAGAGCTGGGTATGAAAGACTTCATAACTACTTGATACAGAGTGGTTTTCAAAGAACAAATGATAACAGTAGTCTGTATATCAAAGAAGGACCAGACAAAAAGATTGTGTTGGCAAAAATATTTGTCGATGATACTTTATTCACAGGAAATGATGACTTGTGCAAGACATTTTAAGAAGAAATGAGTAAAGAATTTGAGATGTTTATGTTTGGAGAGATTAGAAAAATTGTTAGATTGCAGATTCAACAGAAGAAAGATGGTATCTATATTACTCAATTTAAATCTATCAAAGAGACATTAAAGAAATTTGGAATGGAAGATTCAAAACCAGTTGGAACCCCTATGTCTACTAGACATAAGCTTTCCAAAAATGACAACTCCAAAAAAGTAGATCAGACCACATACAAATCAATGATTGGAAAATTACAGTATGTAGTGCATACAAGGTCTGATATTGCATTAGCAGTTGGTATGGTGGCAAGATTCTCAACAAATCCCCAAGCAAATCACTTGATGGCAGTCAAAAGAATCAAGAGATATCTGAAAAGTACTAAAGAATATGATTTATGGTACAAAATAGGAGGCAATTTGGACTTAAAAGTATTTATAGATGTTGATTGGGCAAGAAGTATTGATGACAAGAAAAGCACCAGTGGTGAAGCATTTTTTCTTGGTAAAAGACTAGTGTCTTGGACAAGTAAGAAACAGAATTGTATCTCTCAATCCAAAGTAAAAGCAGAATATGTGGCAGCAGCAGTCAATTGTTCTAATATTGGTTGGTTCAAACAACAATTGACAGGTATGAAGATAGAAATCAAGGATCTAGTAGTTATATACTATAATAACACCAATGCAATCAATATATCAAAGAATCCAGTGATGCATACTAAAACAAAGCACATTGCCATAAAATATCATTTCTTGAGAGAACTGGTGCAAGATAAAGAAGTCAAATTGGAATATGTAAATACTAAAGAACAAATTGTAGACATATTCACCAAGCCATTAGCTAAGGATGCATTTCTGTATCGAATAGGTAAGCTAGGAGTCATTCCCCTATCTGAAGCTAACTAAATGAAGTTTAGTGATGCATCAACCAGAACATGTTGAAGATCATTCAGTTGGTGCAATATTAACAAGGGCATATTGCAAATGAACCTATACTTGAGGTACATTGATATTCATTGATTATTGTCTTTGACATGAGATGTCAAAGAGGGAGAAGTTTTTTTGTCCTATCTCATAGAAATTTTTTGTGGAGAGGTTTGTTGTCATATCTCATAGAGAGAATTGTCAAAGAGGGAGAATGAACTTGGCAGAAGTTCTAGCAGACAGAAGCTTTCTGACAGAGGGAGAAACAAAAGGTAGAAAGAGTTCACACTGACAGAAGGAGTTCTCATGGATGAGAATCAAAATGAAACTAAGAATATGTTCCTTACTTTATTCTTGCTCCAAAATTTCATTGTGTTATGACATGTTGTATTGCCATCAATACCAAAGAGGGAGATTGTTGGAACAATTGATTAATTATGTATTGTCTTTGATGTTACACAAAATGTCATATCATTACCAGTTAGTGCATCTCAAACTCACTTAGGCATTAAAGATAGTTTTCTGTGGCTACCGAACATTCCTGAGTTTGCCTTGTTCAACAGGCAGTATCTACCAAGTTCACTTGGGCGCCAAAGGAAAGTCTACAGAAGATGAGTATTAACCGAGCTCACTCGGTTAATGAAGGAAATGTTGGATGGAACCAATGTTAACCACGCTCACTCGGTTACCAAAGGAACTTTTTGTGTATACAATGTTAACCAAGTTCACTTGGTTAACACAGGAAAATCGTTTCTAAGTTAGTGTCTACTGAGTAGGGTCGGCTAACAAAAGATTTTTTTGTTTTGGCATATTAAGTTCAATTGTTTTATCTGTTGGTTCTAACCGACTGAGAAGATGAATATTATTTATTCTAAGTTATATTCTAGCCGACTTGACAATGTGAAAGATATAAATATAAAGTCGAGTTGTGGATTAGAAAGGTGAGTGAATGGAAGTGAACTAAAGATCAAAAGATGCCAAGAGGAAGCAAATTAGAAGGATAAGCAAAATATCCTTGAGAAGCTGAAAAGATATATTCAATCAAGAAGGATCAAGTATGCAAGCCAAAATTGAGATCTGAAATCAGCAATTTAGTTGCATCAGAAATCAAGTCATGTCATTGTTACTCTCTAACCATTGTAGCAGTGGTCTAAATCTCTTAACATATTTGACTTAACAGCTATTTGTAAATCCTCTAACAAGGTGGCAGTTCTATTGAATTGTCTAAAGACCTCTAACAAAGCCACTCCTAATAGGGTGATTAAATCCTCTAATAGGGTTACACCTAACAGTGTATTTTGTAACCTTTAACAGGGTTGGCTCCTAACAGGGCTCACTTCAGAAGAGTTGAAAACAGTAACCAGTTGCAATTGGTGGTTTTTCCTAAATTGAGTTTCCACGTTAAATCTTGGTGTCAAATGTGTTCATGCTATTTCTTTTATGTGTTTGCAACTAAGTTAAAGTAATAAGTAATCACAAATAACATCTTAAGATTTTCATGATAAGTGTTTGCCGAGCATTTTCAGTATTTACCAAGTTACAACATTTCTTTGTTTGCCGAGCATTTTCAGTAACATTTCTTTGTTTGCCGAGCATCAGTAGAATTAAGCTTTCACAGAATTATTTTGTATTGACATCTAAGGGATCTAAGATTCATTTTTGTAATAACTAATTCAACCCTCCCCTCTCGGTTACTCCTCTTATATTTCCAACAATAAATATTAAATACAAGCCCATTTGTTGAGGAAAGCATGCTTGGATATATATTTGCTTTAGTTTCCTTTGTGGCTTTTTCTGAGGTTCTAATATTTATGCCCTTGCTGAAGTATTAGGGTTTCTAAGTTTCTGAAGATTGTCTGAAGTCACTACTGATGTATAGTGATTTCATTAGTTAAATCTCCTATGTGTGATTATTTATGTCTGGGAGATTGGCATTATCACACTAAGAATTTTGAAATAAGTGTTTGCAAATTATGTTGAGGTGTATAATTTGCCTTGCTCTCCTACTGTAAATCTGTGTCTACGGAGAAGTGGTTATTGATTTTAGCATTCAAATTTGGTGAAAGGAACAAATTGCATCACAATTATAATTCTTAAAATTTTGAGTTGGTTTCTTAATTAGCTAAAGATTGTGAGAGTGAATTGTCTAAATTGGATACACCAATTTATGCTTGCAAGTGAAGGATCGAACTGGGCATTTGTGACTGTCATTTCTTGCAGTGTGGCTGAAAATTACATCTACAGGCGTCAGTATTTCTGGGCAGGCTGTGATGCCACTTTCTGGAGATTGGGATTGCCTTTAAGAACCTTTGTGATTTGCCTCAAGGGCGGTGCCATTACTATAGGTTGGGTGTTTCATTACAGGCAGCGTTTGAAACAATATCTAGGGTCTGCATTGTGGGCAACTGTAATTCTGCCTCGGTGCTCATTCCATGCATTTGGATGCCATTTTTTTTGCAGATTTGTGAGCCTACCAACGAGGGTTAGTTCTGTATTTGAAACCCTTATCACTTTTGTTGGGCACCTACTATTGGTTCCCAAAACCATAAATTAGAATCTTACGAGCCTTGCCTACTCAATACTAGGATATCTAATCGATTATGGCCAACTTGATAGGATCAATCACTTTGATCTGTATCCTCTGCGCTTCTGGTTCTGCAAAACCAAGGTCGGTGCACCCGATCTTGGATAACAAACTTGGATCCAAGACGTTTATAGCAAAAAGATTTAATGCAAAGACAGTTCCCCGAAATGGCAAGTGATTAAGGAAACTTCTGGATTGCTAATAGTGAGTATTAATCTTCGAAAATATGATTACTTTAATAAACTTGTGAATGTTGAAATAAGATCAAAAGTGAATTATTAAAACAAATAGATATCAAACCCTTAAAGGAAAGAGATTATAATATTGCCAGCATATAGATTGCAAATTATGAGCAAGTTAATGATCAACGCTGAAATTTAAAAAGGCGATAGAGTCAAAACTATAAGTTTTCACATACAACTCTATAATATTATGTATATTAAATCTATAAATAATTCAATTATCAAGATGCATCAAATCACTTTGTATTCATGTGTATTTGAACCAGTCTATGATGTTTTAACCCTTATAGAGACAAAATAGATACAAATAAGGAAACAATCACAATAATTGTATTTATTGGATTTAAATAGCAACAAACAATTTGATCCACTTATCCTAATAACAAATTATTAATAGAAAAGAAAGATGATCACAAAGGACGAACTATATAGTAATTTAACTCTGAAGCAAATAAAAATATTACTATTATATTGTAGAAAAAATCGTGTTGATGACACTAAGATGCTGATGCTTCACTCAACACAATTTGATCTCAAATAATATCAAAATTTATGCCCAATAATTCACTATCCAAGAGCTTGGTTCAAGCTTCAATCTTTTCCAAGAAAGGAGTTTAAATAGCACATATGCTTCAAACATGCAGAGAGTTTTTTTTATATCTGAATGGTGGTCATTGTTTATTTACATCATATATTTATAAAGGATCAAAAGGCATTGGTTACCTTTCCAAACCTTGCACCTCTTCATAAAAAACTAACCAGTATTTAATATTTAATATGATTTTGATTATATTGAAGTATAACCGATGGTTCAATCATTTCCATGGCTTATAAAATCAAATGCCATCTCCTTCACTCCCATGGGCGCCTCTCTGTGCAACTTCTATCCACCAACATGCTTAACAACTTCCTCTACAGAGCAATTTGTAGGCTATACTTTTTTCTGTAAGAACATTCTCAGAGGAAAAGATCAAGGCAAATAGCTCTTATAAAAATATCTTTATGAGAGAGAGAGACAGAGAGACAACAATGATATTCAAGGATAATAATTAGTTCTACATAATAAGACCATTCCAATAAAAATATAGATAAAATATATATTGAACATACATATATTCAAACTTATATATATTAAACATATTATTTCCTTATAAAAAAAATCTAAGGTAACCAATTTCACTTATATTCATAAGAATTAATAATCAACATATATTTTTGGTTATCTGATATTATATAACTATAGATAATTATTATAAATTCACATATATATATATATATATATATATATATATATATTACATTTAACAATAGCCATATTTATATTAATAACAATAATAAAATATATCTACATACTTTACTGTGCCCGATGCCTCTGTTCCTTGTTCAACATTATCTCAAGGATAGAATGTATCCTCGTCAAATCTGAGGCTAAACTGCTTCTCTTGATTTCATAATATTATTGTCAATTGTGAGGCCATCATAATCATTCTGCTATGTATTGTAAAGACTGGCCTAGTCTACAAAAAATTTACACCCTCCTATATAACTATTTGTGCCACCATATCCACATGTCTTTACCCTTCTTCATTTCGTAATTTTAGAGGGACCATATTGGTCATGGTAGAAGATTTAATATTATCTTCATGCTCTGCATTCAACACACTAGTTTCCACATGGAATTTGAAATTGTTAATAAGCGGCTCTACTCCTCTCCCCAACCACATACGAGGATGTCACCACTATACTCCAAGCTATCTTAATGGGATCGATGGGACCAATGTATCGAACCTTTAAGGGTTGTCTTGGATCTATTCATCCGCCAAGTATAGGTTCTTAACCCTATTTGAGTATGGGGTTCCTTGATTTTATATAAGCCTATTCGTCAGATCCTTTCTTCCTTCGTGATATTTCTCCTCCTTAATCTATGTCACCACATACCTCTGTGTCCTTATTATGATACCACAATCATGTGATTTTCCGAACATAGATTACTCGTTTTTCTTCTACCTATACCTTTTCCTAATAGTTGATGCTTTCAAGTGATTGATTAAGTATGTTTGGAATCGATGTCATGTATGGCTTCTTATTGTCTTTGTACTATGTCGGATGCATATCTAACAAACTTGTATAACAACATGGAGCGTGAGAAGTACTCGATCGAAATCGAGCTCTAGTGTTCTTGTCTGCTTTCTCTCCTTTTATTGTCTTTGATTGATGTCCAGATAATATTTAGTTCTATTTATGAAAGGACGTGATAGGATGAAATGTATACTTGTCTCCATGCAAAGTCACAATATTATTTATATACTATCTATTCATGAGTAATGACCCGTAGGTACTGAGTATGTATCAGTGCTGATGATAATGGGCCACACTAGAGATATTTTTCAATGAATGAGTTTACCAATAAAATTTATTTCGGTTCATGCTATTTATATACATTTTCAGACTATGTATCTATCATTCGAGTCAGACTTTGTATGAATACAAACCAAAGCACAAGAGAGTTGAACCAAGATGAGACTATGAACAAGATGAACCCATATTCGAGTCAAGGGCAGGAGGTGTATGAATCGAGTAGTCTTGTGTAACAATGGAGTCAAGCAATAGAAGACTTCAAACATATATATGTGATTACATGCGTTCAAGTTGGAGATATGTATGGAACGTTGAATTTAAAAAAGTCTTCACGAAGTTGTTCTTCATCCGGAGGGATGCCTAGTTTAGAAACAGGTATGGGGTCGATGAATCTATGCATTTAAACATCTCCTGTATCCTCAGTGTTAAAAGACTTCAATTCCAATGATGTGATATTGATATGTAATCAGATATCATTATAAGTTCAACTTGTCGCTCGCCAATCATTCCATATTAAAACAACACATCCAACTATCACTGCATAATTTCTAATATAGTTGTTGCTTCTCTTTATGAAATGTATTTACTTTCTTCTCCATCACTTGCTTTATATTTGCAGCCTTGCTCGGATACCATGTTAAAAAACATGGATCGTTTTTGCAAATGTAATTATATTGCCATTGTTATAGGTATGTTCCAAATGCATATTTGGATCTCATATAAGTATGAGAGGAGGAGACATGTCTCCAAGGTTTAAACATCATTAGTTAGTATATCAATAATATAAATAACCATATGTCTAATATATAGAGTATTATATACACACACACATATATATAATATAATATATGTAATATATATATATATATATATAAAAGAATATTTATCTAATGATTATTTACCATCAATAATGAAACTCATGATCATATCAATCTGACTGTAACTACAAACTTAACATCTTCCAAAGCTGATGTTTCTTGGAGACAACTTAGGAAATACAAGTTGATAAAGATGCTGAAAGTTTCATTGCCAACGCATACAAAAGCAAATCAGCTGTATGTTTGGTAAGTGTACATCCAGCCAAGACATTGATAAATGCTAATGGTAAATTTGCTTCATCTCTCTTGAGTGATTTAGCACTTCATAAGACTTCTAGGCTTCTAGTCTATATACTAACAATTATCAAAAGCAAATGGAAGAATTGTTGCACCAATTTCAAGAAGCATTCCAAGATCCAAAGACTTTCCATTGAATAGATAAGTAAAACGGGAAGTATAATTGCCACTAGATTGTCTACTAAAGTAATTATGTAATGTTTCTATAATGGTCATTCAATTAGGATCTTTTTTGTAGTTAGTTCTTATTTAGAATGTTTCTTTTCAGTTTTTGTTTCTATTTTAGAACCTTTGTTTATAATCTCTATTTACAAAGTATTCATCTCCTTTGTTTTATGTTGAATATCAATCCATAATCATTTCATAGTATCAGAGCGAAGGTTGGTTTTTGGCAATTTTTCCTAATAAAATTTGTGGTTTAATTACCAAGAAAATTTGAGAAAATTTCTAGAAGCTCTTTTTAATCAATTTTTTAAAACGAAAAATCACAGGGTTTACCTAGAAATCTTGAGGAAATTTTTAGAATTTTTTTGCCTCACTTTTAAAACAACAATCACAAGGTCCACCTAGAAATCTCGCTGAACTTTTTTTTTAAAAATTGCCCAATTTTTTTCTCAAACATGAAATGTGGGATTTTTGGTGAATTTTGGAAAAAAATGTGGTTTTTCCTTGACATTTCTTGAGGAATTCTTTAGAAGATTTTTTAGGGCCTTTTCATTAGTTTTTTGCTTAAACAAAAATCAAGTTCTTTAGAGCTGAGGGTTTATTAGATCGTTCTTTTGCGTCAACAAAAATCATTTTTTTTAGCTAAGGGGTTTACTAGGTGTGTGTGATGAAGGGCTTTGTTTGCAGTGTGAAGACATCTATGTTTTCTAGAATTTTGAACATTATTTTGAGAAGTTGTGGGTTCATTCTCTGTTGGAGGATTTTCTAATATTTTTTCCAAAAAAATATCATGGAGGGTTTTCTAGTCTTTTCCACAAAAAATAATGAAAGGTTTTCTAATTCTTTGTAATGTCCTCTTTTGTAACTGCCCTAGTTTCATCTTAAAATTGTGCATTCCAAGTAGAACAAGAAGTAGAATAGAATCATGTACCTAGTTGAGATCCTACAACGTGTTAGAGAATCATTGAAACATAATACACAAGAGTACATCTTCCTTAATACAAACATTAAAAGCATAGATCATTTCAGCTAGTGTTAGGAACATAATTTCAATCATAAGATATATTTAATTTGTTGATGGAGTTCAACCATAGGAGAGCTAGGATTAGGCACATATTAGTATGCCTTAAACATCTACCCTAGGCTCAAGAGCATATGTCATCCCTCTTGGCCATAATGTGGCCCTTTAGCCATCCAGATGAGGGGGTGTGCCTACTAAAGAATCCAATAAGTATTTGCCTCTTCCATTGCCACCCTTATCCTCCTTTGTATGACTAGAGTTCCTTAACAAAATGCTCAACCAAGGTATGGGTTTGAGGAAACTACAACAAAGTATTTGGAGTGTCCTTCTCTTCAAAAGCCCAAGGACAAGGGCAATCTTGGCCTCATGGGACAACGTATCACCACCATGAGGTGGTGTGTGTATAAGAGGACCTCATAACAATTTCTCCCTCTATGCATTCCCTTATTATCCCTACTATGATTGACTATAGCAAATTGTAATGTCCCCTTATGGGTTTAGTGTAATGGCCCCTGCTAATCCATGTTCAATTTTTATTTAAATTAATCTCCATTTTTATATCCTAAGCTGAATTCACGAGAAAATGCATTGATCTCCAGTTTGTGTATATATCTCCATGTTTCTTCAAATATTTAATATAATTTATAATAGTAAAACCCTTGTGTCAAATTAGACTGGTGGTAATAACAATCGGCAATCTTCTTTAGATCTGCTCTTCATTTATATTTCCTTATTCTTCTTTCCAGTTTTATCTCAGATTATAGTCTGAGATCCTTTTAATATTTATGTATGTTGTTAAGAAATTGATTGGCTTTAATTTCCCTTTGAATGACAACCTTCTAGTAGCCTTAATGGTCTCCTCTCTTCACCGATAGTTGGTGTTATATATCCCTTTCATACAAGGGTTGCATCCTTCGCTAAGCTTGATCATGCCCCTTAACAACACTGACGACATCCCATTCTAATCCTCGTTTGTTAATAATAATCTCCCTACATTTAGTCTTGATGGAAGGTATTAACATTCGATTTGGAACAATGGCCTTCAATCATCGTGGACATTTGAATTGGAACAATGGCCTTCATTATTAGACATCAAATATGTCTCCTTGGATGCACCATTCATAATAAGGAATTTATCAAATGGGTCGACAACAAAATATATGTTTAGTAATTCAATTTATTAAATAATTGAGAATAATTAACTTTATTAATTATCTATGAATTGATCAATATACTATTTATATATATGATTTATTAATATTTATAATAATTATGCATTCATTAATTGATTATTATTTATTTTAGTGATCAATATATAAATTATTCTACAATTATCTATTTAATAATAGCATTAATGTTTGATTAATGTAATCAATTAGTATATATATGATACGTACATATTTACTAGCTTATTTATTAAATACTTATTACAAATAGGGGAGCTATTACACAAACACATAAAAGAGCTACACATTATTGCATGTATTCTTCAAATAAAAGAACATACCATAATATTATATATTTATACACATTATTCATGAGCAAGAAATTATAAAACAAGATCTATTATGCTGCCTATTATAAGAGCTGATACTTCATACCAATTTATTTATATATTATTTAGAATCTATATGCCTGAGTAAGATCACCCCATATACTATCCCATATACTAATAGCTCTATGGCTCTCTACTGCTCTCTTCCAATATATTGATCCCAATTGTGACAACTGTACCCGAATCTGTGATGGATGTAGCCACGTCCTTAACACATCCACCACCACAACCCATGGATATAAGGTCATCACCGTCACCATAGAAGACTGTACTGTGTTTGTAGCTGGTGAAAAATGTGCCAAACTCAACTTCACAGTAAGCTCACTCACCATGACTAAGACTCGTAAAGGGATAACTATGCTCTCACTAATAAATCCTTAGTCACTCCCAACACGTGAGTGAGCTCATCTACCTCCTCTTCCATTCCCCTTAGTGCCTCATAGAAAATGCAACCCCACTCGAGAAGATAGTCTCTGTCAGCCAATAACCATAAAAAGAGTTGTTTCATTATTTCGATGGCTTCTCAAAGTGTAGGAAACTCTATATGGGAAAGACTACTACCATCATAATGCTCATCTATCATTAAAGCATTCCAACCATAGGTAGCCAACATCTGATGAGCAACATCAAAATGCTTTGTGGTTGTGACAATCATTCTATCGTTAACCTCCACTAGCCCAACCAAATGGTGTCTCAAATTCACGGCTCCCGTGCACACTTTCTTAATCAAAGTCTGTACTATGGTATAAAGTTGTATCTGCAATGCTCACCTCATGGTCAACAACATCATGTGTCTTATCATTGGTGCACACATCATCGACCGAGGTACTTCTGTTATGTACCTCAAAAGATGGCTCAGCTGGTAAAGTGAAAGTTGTAGTTGTGGCAATCTCTTCACACACTTATGCTTCCAATGTAACTGCAAGTCCCTCCAAATCACGATACTACGACCTCCACTAAATGAATTTTTTGATTCCTTCTCTAAGGCGTGATATGAAAAACCAAACTCATTCTGGCATGCATCTTCATCGTAAATTGCATCCACATGTGAATTGTTGTCTCATGTTTTTGCAAACATAACTCGCTGCTGTCATAAAAAATTGAATTGTCATATATGGTATTTTTTGAACAATCCTCATGTTTAACCCTCCCATCTTGTGTGTAAATTACTCAAGGGGATGCCCACAACATCCTTCACACTTTCCAGACATCGACACCATCATTATGCTCAAGAAAGGGCTGCTATCATAAAAAAACATAAGTTATTAGGACTGATAAGATTACTTGTATTAGTTGTTTGCTTCCTTTTTCTCGGTAAACAAAGAATCCATGATCTCCCTATGATGTAGTGGCCTGGATAAATTCTTATCTGTGTTTTGAAAGGCTTGCATGAGCTCTGGCATAAGCTCTTCTGTAGACTTTGTTTTACCATGATTCACAACTAATCCTCTATTCTGAATGCAAGAAGCCTCCCCAACAGGGTGGCAGGAACCGCTCTGATACCATTGTAAGAACCCCTACAAGTTCCAACTCTTTTTTCCATTATAACACAATGATATTTCATCAAACAATTAGTATACAAGGTATAGTGTGAAATTTCTCTGAGTTCTTGAATCACAAAACACCATACAAAATTAAAAGTGTTTGCCTAAAGATTCTGTCAATATTTGTATTGTCATAACATGCTTAAGCCACCACTTATACCGCAGCGACAATTTGCCAAACACTTGACATGATACTAATATGCTGATTATGAGCAGTTTAGACATGACATTATATCAAACATTGGGTGTGCATTCCTATTCCTCCACAAATGATTCAAACAATTTATAATGACAAATGCTTAGCCTAAAATTTGATTAAAGACAGGGGAAACATGTAGCTATGCACCAAATTAACTCCAACTGGAAATATTTCAGATAGACACTGAAGCCTTGAATCAAATACTAAGGCACACTTATATCAAAATGTGCCCAATTACTATCAAATTATTCCCATCAAATACGAATGCAGCCTCACAAACTCTGGCCGCTGATGATTGCTGGCTGCTCAAATTCCCAAACGCAGACCTCTAAAAGGCTGTGAATCTGCATTCAATTTAAACTCCAGATTTTGTTAACACTTGCTGAAATAGAATGCAGAAACTTCCTCTCAATTTGATCACAAATGAAGCACAAATGATGGTTCTGTATTAAACCATCCACAAGCACCTCACTGGATAGTTGCACCAGTTCAAAATGCAGAAACACTTCGAAAAAAATCGATTCTTCCAGCTCTCAATATCTGAAACCCTTGGCACCAACTCCTCATCAATTTCACCAAATTCACAAATATCAAATGCACAATAAATTATTTGATCCTTGCATTGAACGCATTTATAATTCGCAAATGCAAATTTACTAGAGGCTTCTCGGTCACATTTTTCATAACTTAAAAGATGACTTGGGCGTTAAAATATTTGCTTTTGCTGCCATGTTTGAAATATAATAGTTTATTATATTTCCCTCCAAATACAGGCACCAAGTCACTTTATAAACTTTCTATTAAATCATTAATTAAATAGAATTTAATTGATGATTAATAATGACTTTAATAGCTCATTAAATTCCTTGAATGACTCACTCCAAACCTAGGTGCTCACCACTTAACTTAGATGCCAAGGTGCCCTACCGAAAATTGCACCGACCATAAATTGACTTACTATAAATAGTGAGTCACTGAAACTGAGCCAACTGACAAATGAGTCAATCACCATGTATACCACGAATCTAGGCACCCATGCCAAATATAGTAGCTCCTCAACAATGACTTACTATAAATAGAAGTGAAACACAGGGACTCACAACCCACCCACCCCCCAGCCAAAACCTTGAAAATACTCATCCCTAAGACGTCCCCACACTAGGTACTTAGAGTATCCAAGTACCCCCACCTCTGCCATTCCACAACCATGCCACAACCGGGATGAGTACTTGAGTTTCTATTTGAATCTTGATTTTTGATGTTACTATTGGGTATGTACTATGTTAAATGTTCAATGGTTTTGGTTAGTGTTGCAATTTTGTTGTCTTCAAGTATTTCAATTTGGAATGTCATATTCAAACATCATTTCGTTACTAGCATTTCAAGTTCTACATGTATAGTATACAACATTCCCGTACTCTCCACTGCCGTCCCCCCAACATCCCAAAATTGAGGCCCTTTGTCCGCGCATCCTGGAAACTTGTCCCGACGTGCCCTAGTATCAATGGTACACTTATAAATAGTAAGTTTGAATAACTGCTCCAATCAACACTGCCACCAAGCTGATCAAGTGCCTTGCTAAAGATAGTAACCATGACTTTCCCAAAATGGACACTTACTATAAATATAAGTGTGTCAATCTAACTCAAATGAAGAGCAATCCTGCACAACCCTAGCCTTTGGAGTGGAAATATAGCACTTGGCTCAACCAACTGAAACCCTCTATCCACCAAACTTAGCCTATGAGGGTCAATGAGAGGCTAAAATAAACAAACTCTAATGCTCACGAAAAAAGGGACAATACACTGTAGAAAATTGATTTGATGTGTTTCCTTCAATCACTAAGCAGTGCCTGTGCCTAAGTTGCACTCCATGACATTATAAGGATGTATTATGTATGACGATAGATGTGGCCTTTCAATGCTTTGCTTCTTTCATGTGTACAGGTAGAGGTTTAGCTTTATGGCTTCCAATTACATTTTCTTGAAAGTAGTTGAAAAGTGGTTACAAGTTCTTCAAATAGAGGTGTAAAATTTTGAAAATTCAACTTTCAAACGCACAAGTAAAGATTTTGGGCTATCATGTGCAAAAGTTATAAATTTTAGCTTTTGAGCGCAACGGTTAAGCTTAGTTTTGGAAGAAAAGACATAAAAGTTAAGGTTTGGAGTTCCCAAAGCGTGAAAGTTAGGCTTGGAGCCAAAAGGTGCACAAAGTTAAGATTTTGGAGAAATAACTGCTAAAGTTAGTTTTTGAAGTTCCAAAATTGCTAAAGTTAAGATCTAAGGTTGGAAAAGTACTATGTTGCCAAGGATGCGTTTCCAAACCTAAGCCTTGAGTTTCAGAAACCATCCCCATTTTGGGGACTTGGGGATGACCGGAAACATTTCCAAGTCGTCCCCACTCAAGCAAGAGAATCAGAAACCCGTCCCCGAAACTTTGGAGATGGTCAACGTGTTTCTAGATGGTGTTGACCGTCCCGAGGACTCCGTGGACGTTTCCCATCCGTCCCAGGGACTGCTTGAAGTTTCCAATTTTAAAATAAAATTTTACTCAAAAAACATTAATAAATGGTGATTTTCAGCCTATTCGCAGGCTTCACATTATAATAATAAAATATGTTAATATAACATATGTTGAAAGTTTTTTTTTTGAAAGCCATTACGAATTTGGCATCCAACTATGACTGAAAATTCAAACTTCAACTTTTGTTCAACAAACCAAACCTGAAAATGATTGTAAATCAGACTGCTATTTGATATTTATATTGCAGACCTAGAAATGATTGTTTCTGGCTTGAGGAATACCCAGATTGTTTTCAGCTTTGATAATGCTTTGATAGCAGCAACAATTGCCCAGAAATAAAGTTTTGTTGCTGATTATTGCCCAAACAAGATGGCTGGTACCCGTCTAGGAAGATTTGGCACAACAAATTCAGTTTTCCTCCAAAACCCACATGAAAGGGCTCTAAAGTCTAAACATATTGTCCATCTATGCCAAATTGATTCTCTCATTTGACGTCATCCTATATTCCAATTCTTAGACTTTAGTATTCTTAGACGATGATTCAATTTGATGCTATGTTCTATGCTGATTTAATAAATGAAATTGATAATTTTAAGTTATGTTGCTATGATGAATCTGACAATGTTATGTAATTTTGAAATTCGTGAATATATATATATATAGCCGTCCCCCTGCCATCCTCTATTTCAGCCAAAACAAAACCTGTTTCCTCGTCCCCCCGTCCCGGAAACTCGAGGTAACATAGGAAAAGTATGGAAGTTAAAGTTTTTAAAACTTTCGTGTTCAACAAGTAGTTAAGGGATGGCATGGAAAACTTTGTTCTTCACAAAGACTTCACACTTCAGAAACTGTCACAGACAAAGGGAAATGACTTGGTAATTTTACATTTTGGGTCTTCAAAAATTGAGGCAACACTCTGTTAATAACAGAGACACACACACACACACACACATGATGATATCTGCCTTGGGGCAGGTATATTGTTAATCAGTCCCAGAACCTCAACTAGCCTGATTCTAAATGGTCCCACAAGCTACTCCAAAAGTGGCATTATTCAGTTGAACCAAACATTAACTTGTTTCCAATGTCATTTCATTCTCAAATAACTTGTCGGTCATGGGTTGCATAAATATGGCATGTCTACTAGAATCTGTAACCTTTATGCTTTGCCTGAAACTTTTGATCATTTGGTCTTTAAGAATGCACCTAGCATTTGGTCTTTCCTGTTTAGTCATACTGGGGATCTGAATGAGAACCTTGGCTTTTCATGGCATGAGATTCTTGTTGGTTATGTTGATGCTTTTTAATGTAAATTTTGGCTTGTGCTTACTATGAGATTAAGAGGAATGATGAGTTTTTAAGGGAGAAAGGAAGCGTCTTACTGAATTCCAACTCACCTATCTCACTGTTATATTTTAGGTTTCTGTAGCATTGGAGTTCCATAAGGATCAGTTCATGATACTGTAGAAAGAGGGTCTCACAATAGTTTGCAAAACAGAGATAAAATAAACCCATTTCTTTCCTCAAGGAAGGAACAAACTGAATAAGGATGAGCTAGAGCTGCTGATCAAATATTTAGAGGAGAAAAACATTACCAGACCAGATCCTGAAGGAGACACTAAGAAGGAAACAACATGTTACCAGACTGATTTCAAAGACATGGATCTGGATCTGATTATGCTTCCCCTTGGCACACATGAGCATAAAAGCAGAGTGTATAGTGATTGGATCAGTACACTTGTTATAGCATGTTTATCAGTCGTAAAAACATATACTTCATTTCTCAGTTTGACGGGTGATCTTCTCTGATACAATCGGAGCAGCACCTCCTGATAATGTAAATCTGTTTAGGTAAACTAGACTTCATAGAAAAAGATAGTATGATCTAAAGCTTGCAGCCTTTTATGCATCTTTCTACTCTAAGTTGGGGAAACAAAGGTAATCTAAACGTCATAAAAGAAATACCAAAAGAGTACTGTACTTATATGTTAATCAAAAGAGTACACACCTTCATTCAGGCACTGTATCAAAAGCTTCTGCCATTTGAACAACACTCTACGTAGACTGTACTCAATACAAACGTGATCTAAAGATTTCAGCCTTTTATGCATCTTTGTTCTCTAAGTTGGGAAGACAAAGGTGATCTGTATGTCATAACACAAATACTTAAAAAATACTAAATTTTTATGTTAGTCAAAAGAGTGCACACCTTCATTCAGGCGCTGTATCAAAGGCTTAAAATAGTTTGCTTCTGCCATTTGAACAACATTCCGCTCACTGTATGAGAGATTCTCCAGAATTTCTATTGCACCTTTACTTGCTTGAGCATTATCATTATTACTATTAGACATGGTAACTAGGAGTAGGATACAACCTTGGACTTTGCCAATCTGTTCACACACATCCTTATCCTTTGAAAGCTCTAACAGTAATGCTACAGCTCTTGCACCTTCTCCAATATCACGTGCAAGAGAGCGAACAATAAAATCGATTGCATGCTCCACTTCAGTTATTCTTGCCTGTCAAATAACCCATTTATAGATTTCAAATACATGATTAAAATAAGATGCGCGCTCAATGCTTTTTCTTTTTTTGAGCACATGCATCTCATAGTTAACATGTAAATCAAAGTTACACCTGAAATTTGTGCATGTGAGCAAAAGAATCCACCCCTCTTCTACCTCAATTTGAGAAATTTGAATTGAAACTTAAAGTACTTAATCTTTCACATATCAGCACAAAAAGTTTCTGCCAAGCTTACCTTGTTGTCACTGTTGTCTTTTATAAGGCTACAAAGTAATGCTAGCGTTCTTTTTCTGATGGATGGCTTGCTCCGACCCAGAAGGTCAACTAAAAGACCAATATAACCTTCTGCTGCAATCCAATGTCTATGTGTTTCTTTCTCTTCACTTAATCTCAGAAGTTCATTTATAGCATACAGCACAGCCTGTTCTTCTCCAGACTCTAGTTTAGGTTTCAGTAGAGCTATTGTGATGACTGTATTTCTATCTTTCCACTCTTGTATGGATCTTTGCAGGATGATGTTTGGTCTGAGCTCCTTGCTGGTGAGCATCCGGTTAGTTAAAGGGCAAGTCGTATGCCCTTCTGCAAACCATTTTTCAATAGCACTTCTTTCAAATGTCTGTCCAGAGGAAATCTCAACAGGATCTTCCATTACTTCCTGTGAAATTGGGCAATAAAAGGATTGTAAGGGAGGCAAAGGATGACTACCCAAAGAGATCCTCTTGTCATGGTATTTCTGATCTCTCTCTTTGGCAGATGATGCAACATCTGCCCAGCCAAGCAATCCGATGATTTGTTCCATTTGCAGAGCCTCTGCTTGATTTTTACGAAGTTGGGCATCTACCATATCCTTCTTAAACTCTTCAAACTCTTGTTTCAAGGCAGACGTATCAGTAGGAACTCCCACTGTTTTAGCAATCTGCAAAAGCAAACTATTTGCATACACATTATTAGCATTCCTTTCTCTGACTCCAGATTCAATTTTATTCACTATTTCCTCTTCTGCTACTGCCGCCTTGAACTCGGCATTCTGCATATCCTTGCAAAGCTTGTGAGTTTTCAGCTGAATAGACAGAGACATATCCAACGATGCAAGAGGAACCAGACTCAGAGCGTGTCCAATTTCCCTCGTAATATCTTGCACTTGCTTGACAATATTCCTGCAATTAACCAGCAGATAAAACCTGCTCTTATGGGAGCAATTGTCTATAACATTCTTTGCGGCCTTGAGTTCTCTTTCCAGAATTTCAAGGGATTTTCTAATTATCTCACTTTCCCTGACATTTTTATTTGCAAGCTCCCTCAATATAGGTTTTATATGCTCCAAATACTTGGAGAGCTCAGTGAGGCTCTCTTGCTTGATAATCACATCATGTGCCGCATTAATGGTTTCTGTAGTTAGCACTACGAGTCTGGCTAACACCTCAGACACTGGCACAAGGGCTACATTGCCAAGTACTCCACCAGAAGCCATATTGCTCCAACTTTAACCACGGGAGATAAAAACTAGGTTGAATGGTAGTTGAATCATCTTTTTCCTTTAAAATCACAACGCCTTCTGATATCAAGCCTTCCAAACAAGTCTGATTTTAGAGGGCAAAAGCTATGAGGCTCTGTACTATCAGGAATTCTTTCTTGACAGATTATCACAAGGGAAACTTACTCAAATTCGCGATAGTCTCCCATATCCAGCATCTTAATATATTCTGATTTTATAGGCCAGGAGCCAAGTCCGTCTCCGTACCAAGATTACTTCCTCAATAGGTCTTCCACGAGGACTTGTTGACCTCGCCGCAACGTAAGAACCCGGTTAGGCCCGGTGACAAATACAATAGCAGAATCGAACAATATCTGCCTCTGAAGCTGCAATCATATCATGCGTAAGAGCATAAAAAGACAGAAGGTCACTCATCTGGGCCCAGTTCATGAAGGGATAATGAAAGCATATCTATCCACCCTGTTACATACATCAACACTGAGATGTCTAAAATTTCAAAAATTCACTGAAATTAGACCCCTCCATGTCCGCAATCATCTAAACTGTCCTGTGGGTTTGCTTAAAGTGTCCAAATACTACCTTCTACGCACCTGCTTGCAAGCGCGCTCATCACAAAGCCATTCCCCAGGAGCTGAGCTGCTGATCCAATACCCTATTATATCATAAAATGTGCATAAATAACCCCTTCTTACAATTCTACTTATTTGTGTTCCCTGCGAGGGATTCGCCTGGAACCACCCTCGCAGAGACCCTTAGAATTGGACTCCTGGGCGTTACCTTCGGTGCTAATTCTGCAAATGGGTATTGGTATTGCATAAAAAACACCGAGGACCATATCAAATAGAAAAAAAATCAGTGACTACCCAAATCGTACCCCACATATAACTGGTTCGAATTGCCATCTCGAGACGCCAATTATCTTCAATAATTCACAGAGCCCCAAAAATAATCAAAAATGAAAACAGCACCTACCATGAAAAACGAATTTAAAAAGTCGCATGTTCCTTACTGAACATTTTTTATATCAATCCCGTTGAATTTTGACCTGGCAGGAGAAGGTTGAATCAGCCTTTTCATTAGTTAACCAACATTTCACCAAAACCTTTGTTTTGATTGTGGATGATTTAATCCATGAAGAGAATTGGGAAATTTTGACCTTCAAGAGAGAGAGAATTCTCCACACATCTTTCCCCATTATTGCAACAAAGTTTCTGGTCAGACTTGTCAACCGTAGTAACGGCGTCAAGTTGAATCAAAATCGTCACAACTCGTCACTGCCTCCGTCACAGACTCCGCGTTGGATGGATATTCAGTCGATAGAATCAGCCATTTCTAAACAATTAATTAAATTAAATATCTTATTCCGTATTTTAATTTATTTAATTATAAATCAATAACAATGTCTGTCCGTTGCCGCTTTTACACGCATTAATGACGTCATGTGGAATTCTGTAGGTCCCATATGACGTCAGTAAAATACCAATTTTTCTTTTTAATTTTCTCTCCAATACATGGGAAATTTGGGTAAAAGAAAAATAATATTTCGTTAGATTATTCTTAGCTCAATTAAATGATAAATGTAAGTAATTAATGTAATTAATTACTAGCACTTGCATCCAGAGGAGCAAGTGTACGCCGATAGTGACAAAAGGTGCAAGTGGAGATAAGAAGGTTGGCCGCATATATTTTGTGTTAAACATTTAATATAATCACTCGGACTTCCTAGAAGATCAACCATCCCAATTCTACTTTAGCTCGAGTGTACTTAACTATGCTTTTTCCCCAATAGCTAAATTGACTATGTTTGCAACTCCATTTGCAAAACCTTCTCCAAGTATTATGCCTTATCAACCATTGATTAGAAAGCCCTTAAAATCTTTTTAATTGATAAGTAGGAGATATTTTCCATAGCAACTCAAATTGTAATATTGCTATCAATATTCAATTGGTGTTATGCTCCTCTACAAATATGATGTTATTTCTACCCATTTATTTAGTGCATATAAAGATATGTTAGATAAAGATGAGCTCTAAGCCTTGGAATAGGTGTTGAACAATAGACACATTACTAAAGTTGATCTATAGGTGCAAAAAATAGAGTACCTAAACAAAAAGATGCTCCTAATTAAGAAAGACGAGTTGTTTCAAATATTGAACCACCCTTGGGTACATATGAAATTGATCAACTTGAAGGAAGTAATAATATCATAGGGCCTTGGGATTATTGATGACGAGGGCTCTGTTTTAATCTTAGTAGGCTTAGGACTATTAATTATTATTGTTTAATGCGATATAATACATGTATAATTTTTAGCTAACTAAACTCTGATGGAACTTCTCATAGTTTAATTTTTTTGCTAATATTATGGATGGATATAAATTTGGTTTTCATAATGTATTTTATAAACTATCTTTAATATTGAAAATATTCCTATAGAATTCGTAACCTAAATAACTAACATAGAGAACAATAAAAAAAAACTTTAAAAACTTAGTACTTTACTTTCTTCACTTGATAGTTAAGTTTGACACATATCAATGCATTAGAAAGAAAAAATGAACAAACTAAGTTTAAACAATGAGAAAAAAATAGGAAATATACATTTTGACATTAATATTAAAAATTATAGTATAATATTTAATTATAACTGAAAAGTGACATCCTAAATAATCCACTTTTATTTGTATATTTTTATATATAGTACTTTTATTCTTATCTATTTACCAATTAAAATACCAACAATATAAATGTCAAAGTCTACCAATTAGTTTTTGGGAAAAGCATGCGTAATTCTCGCATGCTCTTCATAGAATTGATTCCCAAGTAGTAATTTCATAAGAGTATTTAAGGAATCATCATTTTTTAACTTTTTGATTGCTAATTGACCAATTTGTACACTTTTAGTAGAACATTTGTGCACAATTACTATTACTAGATTTTTGTCCAAATGTAGAGGTCAGTAAGTTCCAAAGACTATTACTGGAGGACGAAAAACACAATACATTAGCCATCCATGAAATGGGGGTGCAAGAAAATCCCTTTTGAAGAGATGTGTGTGGATTTTCCTATGACCATGGCTAGAAAGAGTGGCCCTCGACAATGGTGGTTGGTTTTGTAATGGGCCCAAAATGATTATAGTTTCTTTGGCAATCATGAATTAAGTCTACCATCTATTAAACTTTTCAAGAAATGTGACAAATACAAGTAAAGAATTGTTGAGGATGTGCATTTTCCAGTAATATTATTTTGTGTGAAAAAGAACTCTGGCTTCTTTTAGAAAAACAAAACTTTTATAATATTGTTATCATGATTTGACTGTGTAGCTTTTGAATCAAACTTATTAATCCTATGTTGTAAGAACCAAGAATAGAGAAACATAATGAAAACCACAATTTGAAGAGAAACAAATGTTTAGAAGATTGCATATAAATTTCACATAATAAAAAATGCTTTATAGTAAAGGTTTTTTATTAAGAAAATAGGTTTTGAAGGACCTTTGAAACCCTATACAAGGGTACTTTGAAGATTAAAACATTAAGCCCATGCAGTAATACAAGACCTAAAAAAGATAGGGCCAACCAATGAACAAAAGCCAACCAAGAAAGGACAACAAACAACAAAACACAAAAGAAACACAACCAACACAAAATCTAATGAAAATAAAAGATAGAGATAATCATAGCCCATTTTAAAATATATTTTTAAAAGAATTTTCAAATAGAAAAGAAAATATAATTGTCATAATACATAAATTTTAATTAATATATATTTTTAACAATTTAGAATTTATTAAAAAAAATTACACAGATGTATTTACTAAGCTATAAAAAATATATTTAAATAATTTATATTTATATAAAATATTAAATCATTTCAAAACTATTTGAAAAATAGTTAATTTATTAAAAATTAAACGTAATAATTTAATAATAAACTTGTTGTCCTATAGTGATTTACATTTTGTTTTTACTACATGGGAGGTACTCCCTCATTCTAGCCCAACAACCAACAACCAATACCTTGGATACTTGTACAAGTCAAGGTGAGACTAGTCCCTGCACAGGTGAAGTTTGTTGCTCACAACATGTCCTGCCTCATAAACCTAGAAGCATATTTGAACCCAAGACTATGGGAAATTACCCACAACTTTAAGTGAACTCTACTACCCATGTGCGGACTATAAAGTGATATACTTACTTGAAGACAAACTTAGTTGTAATAGATAAATTAGTGAGAAAGCAAATCACATGCAAATTATACTATATGAATATGCAACCAATCCTTTGATGACAAACATCTCAAAACTTAATATAATTTCACATAAAATGTGTAACTATTAAAGCACCTAATTTAACTTTGTGGATTAGAAATTGATATAAATAAAGTGAAAGTTATCAAAATGAATACTTAAATAAATGACAATCCTAAAGTCATTCAACTTGTAAAAAACTTGTTGAAAACACGTCTCTCTCATGGAAACGAGTTTCCTTTGTTGAAATGTGCAAGGGTACAAAGTCGTCACATTTATGACATCATAACATTGATACATGTTTCATGAGTGGTTTCACAAGAACCCTTCTCTCATGAGAATGAATAGAACACTTAGCATTCCATGTGTCTAGTGATCTTCACAGAGGTGAAACATCGGGACTTTGTGAAAGATCTCCCATTCTAGTACTACTTGAGCTCAAACACAATTAACCGCAAAGTTTCCTCTAAAATCAACCCCAAATTATTTTTGATGTGATTTACAAAACATAGTCATTCTACCAAAAAAAATTAAATAATAATCATAATGAATGAATGATGTAAGATACCATTTTCAAACACAAGCATTCCACCAAAATTAAGTAATAATAATAAGTGGACAATGTAAGAGCCCATTACACAAAATAAAATATAAACATTCTCAAACATATAGTTTCACAAGCAAAAACAAGCAAATTTCTAGAGCCCTGCATTCAAGTTCGCTTGCAAAGATGGAACTAGACAAAACAATGTTATGGTCGATGATGGGTCTGATGTCCCTGCAATCCAACGGCATCCCTTCCTATCTCTGCCAACTCTACAATCTTTGGAAGCTCTACAGAGACAATCTGAGTGCATACGCCCACATAGAGATCCCTGAATTCAAAGAATCCTCCATAGGATCTTCCAACGAGATATACTTCTCTATGGGACTCTATCTCAGCAGCCTCGAAGAAACAACAAGTGCTCCAAGAGTCTCAATCTCTTGCCCTAATCGAATAAACAAACCAGCCTTCAATCTCCCATCTGAGCAGACAATCAAAGACAAATTCATGCAGATCGAAGTATGGTGGATGCACCAGCTCAAAACAGAGGAAAAATAGGGGAGCGATAAAGACAGGGGAGAAAGAAGCATAGAGAGAAAATACGTCCTAAAAGTTTTGAGCAAAGACAGAGCAAAGATCTTAGCTCCATGTATTGACCACATTTCAAAATATGCAAAGGATGTGTAGAGGAGGAGTCAGGAGAGGAATCTTTTCAGTAACAATGAGAGCCAAGCAAGGTGGAGTTTGGTGGGGTTCAAGCATCTGTCCACGTTCAAAACTCTGGCCCTCGATCCTGCCCTGAAGAACAAGGTGAAGAACAATCTCGAGAATATAGCTATTTATAGCTGATCACACATGTATTGCGCAAGATCTCACCTTTATTGCAAAAGATTGAAATTCAATCAAACTTTGATTTCCCTAGATATTGCATTTATTGAAATTTGCAAACCACCCAAAAAAAACCATTACTTGTTTTCAAGCGTTGGACAGATTTAGATGAAATGCTCACATATAATAGCCTATCGGCTAATAATTAGTTGGGAATTGAAATGTTAAATTAAAAAAATTGTTGATTGTTATTAATTTCTTATGTTCGTCGTGTTCTTAATTATTTTTGGATCCTCTACGAATCTTAAATTTAAGCAAGTTTGTATAAGATACAATTTTTTATTTGCTAGAAGGATTATACTAAAATGTTTCTATATTATCTATTGAGTAGGTGTGGTCTTATGAAAAAAAATATTTGTTAAAAGGAATATACTATAATATTTCTTTATTTGTGACTTAACTCATGTTTCTAGATGATGCAAGATCATTTTATGTGTAAAGTCATCTGAAAATATTATTTGGTTTGTTTTTCAATAAGGATTATCTTAGTGTAGAATTGTTATTTCTGGAAGGTTTTTATTTTTAGTAAGTTGGTTGTAGGAGCTCACAATGTTGTAATTTCGTCTCTAGATGTTCACTTTAGATATATGTCAGTATATTTTTAGTGTAAGATTAAGTCTATTTTTTAAGATATTAAAGAAAATTATATTTTTGATAGAGTACAAAAATTTTGAAATCAGTTTTGAAAACTTTAGAGGCTCCTAAATGGGGTCAAACATTGGCTGACTAAAGCTTGCACTTGTTAGACTGTAGAGAAATTTGTGGCATTTCTGAAATGGAGTCATAATAGCCAATCAAAGCAACTGGCAATGAGTTTATGATCTCCAGAAGTTTAGCTACTTAAAATGAATGAAAAATGAATTTCTTTCAAAATTTATTTTGAGTTCTAAAGTTGTTTGGGGCCTACTCTAATGTAATAAAATATAAATAATAATATCTTAAGGTTGGTCATCCTCAAATTTTAGAGTTGAAAATTTTTAGAACCTTCTTGGGTAGTTTTAAAATGTTTGTATAAATAAGGTCTATAGGGTTGTCTTGGGTTGTTCTTGGGAATGTATACGGTGACTCTAGCTCACAAAATATTGTAAGAAAAATGTTCATGTAGTTTTGCATGTCATATTTATGAATATTGTAATTCCATTTTATTAGAGATAAAAGAAGCCAATTTCATGTTCTTGTAATTTCAAATTATTTCTATATTGTGTTGTGGGTATTTGTGCTAATAAGGGAGTACCCTTCACCAAGTGGTATCAGAGTAGAAGTTCCTAAGTGTGTATCAAGATCATTGAACGTGAGATAGTTTGCACCGAGACGGTAGTTGTGGGCTTGAGCAACAAGTGCAAAAATGCATCTGCAAAGGAATCATGGTAGAAGAGCTAGAATGTGATAGAAGAGGGTTTGAGAGACCTTTAAAGACACAACTCTAGCTTAGCCTTCTACTCTTCGATCTATTCTTCCTTGGCGTTGGGAACATTCAAATGCTCTATGCCCTTCTTCCTCGCAGTGAAAAAATTTCCCACAGAAGCCTCCTCTTCCAAATCCTTGTCCTCTACCTTTTCCTCTATAATCTCTATTATTTTGATCATGGAAACGAGTGGAATTTTTTCCCCTCTAGTTCTGACTATTACTTTCATCCTCATCATTTTCTTTTGATCATCATTTTGACCTCCATAAGATCATCCGCCAGATCTTCCATTGTGACCTCTACCACTATTTTTGTTATCAAACTTGTTGCTTAGCTTCTCCTCAACTCTTAGAGAAAATAGGTACGCCTCCTCAATACTGGTCACTCGAACAAGACTCAACTCCTCTTGAATGCTTGGCCTTAACCCATTAAGATAACAGGCCACTTTCTCCTTATTAGCTTCTACATGGTCAGTTTTAGTGAGAACTCGATAGAACTATTCGGTATACTCTTGAACATATTTTCCCACTTGCATCAACCCTTGCATTTTCTTCAACATATCAAGCTCATAATCCATGAGAATGAATTGTCACTTCATTTTAGCTACCATCTAATCCCATATAGTGATTTTTTCCTTTCATCTCTTATTTCGATCCAATTGGATATCCTACCACCAGATCTTTGCATGACCCTTTAGTTTGGTCTTCACAAACTTGATCCTATCCGGATCTTCAATATCTTCATATTCAAAGTACTCTTCCAATTCATTGATCCAGTTGATCAATTCCTCTGGATTGAGATTTCTCAAAAATATAGGAACATCAAGCTTACGTCTTTTTCTAATACTGGAAATGGCCTTAAAAATCTTCGCCTCCTCTGGTTTGAGAACTTCCTCTACTATGACTTGTTTTGCATTACCTTCTTCTCTTTCATCATCTCCTACAATAAGATTCATTCCTCTATGCATTTGTTCTTGCAATGGTTGCATTTTCCTCTAGAGGGTTCTAAAATCCTCGACTGTAACAGCTTTGACTCTTCCACCACGCTCTCTCTGTGGAGGCATTTTTGTGCTTCTGTTGATACACTAGTGCAAACTGCCTCACAGTCGATGATCTCTCTACAAGCACAACCCAAACTATGATCCTAGTGCAAACTGTCTCACAATCGACAATTTGTCCACACACCCAAGAATTCCAACTCTAATACCACTTGATGAAGTGTACTCCCCTTAATACCATAAACACATAATAGAAACAAGGAAACAACGTCAATTTGCAAGATCAAAATATGGGCTTCTTATTATCACTGCAAATGTGAAATTACAGAATTTAGAGTTACAATATGCTAACCCACATAGACGCCTTCATTATAGTAATATGCAAGACAAAGCTACAAACTATCACCCTGAGTTGTCCTAGACAATGTTCGCACATTTCTTAAATAGGTAATTTTATATTGCCCGGGAAGATTCTAGACATTCAAACTTAATACCTAGGGCCAACATACCCTAAAAATACATATAGAGTTAGCCAAATACATTTCTGACATTTATTTTCAGAAGTTTTGGTCAGCCCAACTTTGGAAGGCCATAACTCTCGAACCGCTACTCTGATTGGCTATTATAACCACTTTTCAAAAACCTCAACTTTTGATCTACAGGCTTGGATTGGTGCAAGCACCCATCTTTCAAGCTTTTAGGCCTCATCCAGGCACTTTTAGGCCTTCAACGATAAGCCTAAATTTTATATACCAAAATTGCAAACCAAAAATCCATAATAAATCCATGAATATTCATGATATGGCACTGAAACTCAATTAGTAGACTGATATATCGAAGATGAACATCCACCTCTGAAATTAGGACATCCTGAGCTCGTATGATTGATTACTAAGTAGCAAGCCTCCACAAACAACAACTCTACATTAAGACAACCCATATTCAAACAACTGCAAGGAAGTATTTTTGGGTGATGCAAGATTGCTCTTACACCTAGGATGTTCCTACATCAAAAGTGAAGAGCATAGACCTAGTGCTCAGATTTGGTGTATCAGCAAACTAACATTAATTAAAGTTAGGTTCTGAAAGTGAAATGTTATAGTCTAAGCAAAAGAAATTAGATAAGGTTCAGGCTTACCATTCCAAACGCTAGCAAAGGCTAGGCACATTTTTGAGGTTTTTCTTGCACTCCACAGATGATTCAGGTTGTTAGGTTGATTCCTTTCAGTATCTTAGATCCCAAAAACAAACAAACAAAAGCACCTTCTATTAATTGTTAACAAAATCCATAATCATGTGCAAAATATCTGAGGCATTATAGAAATAGATATAGGTGTTAAAATAGAACATGGATGTGTTAGAATGGCTAAAACAGAATTAAAAACATGAGTTAGAAACCAGGGAGTCCCTCAAAGAGTGTGTGACACTTGAAAGGGCTGCCTAAAATGCCTTAGGACCTACAACAAGTTAGATCTACACAAGCAAAGAGAGAAACACACAAATTTGCAATAAATGTTAAAGATTAACATGAAAAAATCAAGTGAAAATGATGCATTTATATGTGCCCCATAGTGGGTGCCATTTTTTACATGATTATTTGTGTATTCAAGGAACATTAATGTTTTAGAATTACAATAGGAAAGGTAAACTTCTGAAGGGGGGGGGGGGGGTGTGAATCAATTCTTTAAACTTTGACCCATAAAATATTCACCACATATCCATCTCAGATAATCAATAAGAAAACTGAAATACCATGCAAAACATATACATTTGAAGCATGTAAACAAGTAAACATTCACACATTTATGGCACAAATATGATTACCCAGAAACCCTCCAATAAGAGGGTAAAACTGGGGTGGGATGACACCCACAAATCTTCACTACTGCAATAATAAAGTGTATCCAATGAAGGTTACAATGTTTGATCATGAAACATGATCTACCCTGTGAAAGGTCTGCCTAGTTAAAGGCTTACAAAGACTGTTAGGTCTCATCCTATTAAAAGATTTCAATACCCTGTTAAAAGTGTGTCTGATTAAAGAACTTTAACTCACAATTAAGTAAGCACCTTGTTAGAGGATTTCAATACAGCTTGTTAGGAATACTCTGTTAAGAGATTTAACTGATTCACATGTTAGAATGTCTTAGAATTGATCTTGTGATTAGTACTCTTATGCTTGAAAACATATCACCTTTATCATATTGTGTTCTTGATCCTTCTTGATTAGATGTCTCTCTAATGTTCATTTTTTCCTTCCTCTATTCTCTTTTAACTGATTTTGCAATACAATTCAGATCATAATACCTTGGTCACCATGAATGTCCTAGTTTGCACATGCAAAATTATCCTTGATCATCATCCATTCCCTATCTCGCTCCTTAGAAATCTTAGGGTTTGTCTTCCTTAAGAAGACCTAGGTGACTTAGGGTTAGGTATGAATCAACGGTTATGATTCATCCATATTGTTGCTTAAACTTTTCCTTTACTTGATTGGATGAATGTAATGCATAGGGATTCTAACTTAAGATTCATCCTCATCACCAAAATATCATAATTCAATATTTAAGTTGGCTCAAAGATGGTTTAAATAGTAGTTCGTGCCAATACAAACAACTGTGACAAAATTGTGTTACTCAATAATTGAAGTCCCTAGTGCTCATCAAATACCGACTTCAATACTATCACTCGGCATCTGAATGACTCGGTATGTACTACTTGCTCGACTCTTGAATCACTCGGCATATACTATCTGTTTGGTACTTGAGTGACTCGACACATGAGTGACTCACCACTCACTGTTTACTCAGCATGCTCTAATTTATATGTTGTGCTCAGCATATGTTACTTATTCAGCATGAATTAAGTAAATGAATTAAGTGTATAGACACTCACTTGTCAAAACCAATCTAAGATCAACAATCTCCCCTTTTGACATGATGTCACAAAAACATTTGGTCAAGTATTACGAGCATAACATAACTAATTATTTGGCTTTTATACAAAATTTCAAAATATCAAAAGTTTGCAACAACTTATACCTCAAAAATCTCATAACTCCCCCTAAGTTGTTTGATCTGTAGTTATTTGATCTATTATGTATTTCGTATCAAAATCTCTCCAGTTGAGTAGATTTGCCTCAACTATTGATACTCTTTCTCTACCTTTACTCTTATTCTCTCATTCTTGCTCCCTTATAGCTCTTACTTCCCCTTTTTGACACTGATGTCAATGGGTTATAAACTAATAGTGTGTTTGTCCAGAAAGGATTTATGGACCTCAAGAATAATCCTAAGAGTTGCATCTCAATTATAACATGCTACCTCTAAAGACTTGATTTAGATGGCCATCTCGTCAACAAGATTTACTAGGCCAGACTGGGGTCTTCCTTCGTAAGAGTTTTTGCATAGCCTAACTCCTTGTGTAGAATCTCCATGTGAGGATTCAATGTAGTATGGATGCTATTAGAGTAAATAATTAATTAATTATTAATTATTTATTCTATTTACTTAAGCTTACTTAGGTTAATGCATTTATTTAATATTTAGTATTTAATGCATGTTGTGGTGAGTTGTTGACAACACAGGAGTTTGTTCCTGTAAGAATTTGCTTAAGGGCAAAATTCACCCAGGAACTAAGAATTCAAACACAAGCACACAGTAGACCAAAAGTAGACAGAGTATGATCAGAATAACAATGTATTCAATAACTAGTTCCACATAAGAGTACACTAGGAGTGCCTGAATATAAAGGCCTCAAGAGAGCTTCTAGAATGCATAGAAGTTAGCATCATGATCTGTTATACAACCAAGCACATGTCTACCAAATATGGATTATCCTCCATTAAGCATGGAAGTACGTGCAATGATGAGAGGATAAGCCTACAAGGGTGGGACACACAAAACAATGTTGTAGACACCATGTGCTTAAATAGAGTTGCATACTCCTGTGTTGTCTACATGACAACTCAAAAGGTGTGCAAACTCCTAAGTGTCTCACAAATAAAAATAATAAAATAATGCAAAATAATTAAATAATGCATTAACCTAAGTAAACTTAAGTAAGTGTAAATAGTAAAGTACATATTTACACCAACACCCCCCCTTAAGTGCAACTTAGGGGAATGCCCTTAAGCTTACAAACTAGGATGAAGATGGATAATGGGTCCCGGCTACTAGGCCATATTAGGTACCCATGTACATAATGAAAATACAATCTCCCATAAAGCGAGGAAAGAGGGAAAACCTCATGGAAAAAACCCTCCCCTAAAAAGAGAGATAAATAAGGATGCATCGATGGATGGAGTAATCAAGACCCCCCCATTACGAAATACATCCAGTATATACATAAGAGAATAAGAGAAGGAAGAGAGACAGAATAAGTTCCCCCCCCCAAAAGAAGAATGACAACAAGTGAAAGCTACTCCAATGAAGAAGCAAGTCCAAGAATGCAGAATAGTGTTCCTCCCCTTAGGAAGAAAAAAAGGCAAATGTACACTCCTGAAGATGTATGGTGGCCCTGAAGGTTGCTCAAGTATCCTTGTACTAATGCTGAAGTTCACCCCTTCCAACTGTGCTGAAAAGAATGAATGCAAATTGGGCAAGGATGTTTGTTGAACATGTTCCACTGAACCATCTGTCTCCTCTACTAACAAAAAGACCTCCACTAATTGTTGTTCATAAGGATCCACAATCACGCCAACCTATTCAGATTGATCATATAGAGAATGGACATGAGGGTCAAAGTGAGCCCTCGCAACAACTGTAGAAGAATCATCATCAATGAGAAGATGTAAGTCCTCAAGTTTGTCTCCCAAGTCAAGTGAAACTAGAGTTGGAAGACGAGATGTACCATGTTGTGATGGACCTTTCACTGTGGCAATATAAGCACATGGATTGGACTGATGTGACCCCTCACTGCAACTGTCGATAGAACCCCACATGTCTAAACCTGTTGAAGCACTATTGCTAGTGTCATTATCAGTTTACATTGTGTATGATGTGTGGAGAGGAGTAGAGGACAAGCTAGGAGAACTTTCCTCAAAATGAACATCCTTCGCCACAAAAGTCTCGTGTGTCTTTGGATCCATTAGTCGGTAAGCCTTTACATTTTCTTCATAATCGATAAAGGTACAAAACCTAGGTGCCGGTGCCTTGCAACTCCTAGAAGAAAGGTTTGCCCATGCTGGACAACTGAAGACTCTAAGGTGACTCACAACCAGTTTTCTGTTGCACCATGCCTCAAAAGGAGTCTTGCCATCTAAGGTTGGATGAGGAGATCTGTTAAGTATGTGAGTAGCACTGCTAATGGCTTCAACTTCAAGTGTAGGATCAAGAGACTTGGCCTTTATCATGCAACTTGCCATGGTCTTGAGAGTCATGATCCTCATTGCTGCAACATCTGTCTTGTGCGGACTGAATGCTAGTGAGTTCTGAAGATCAATGCCCTCAATTGTGCAAAAGTTCTTGAGTCTTCTATCAACATGTCTATTCTCATTGTCCACTCTTAATACTTGGATGGCTTTCCTTGACTTGTGTTCAACATGAGCCTTGAATTCTTGAAGCTTATGAACCACTTCATTCTTATGATGGAGGAAGAAGACCCAAGTGAGTCTCGAAAAGTCATCAAAAAATGCGAGTATGTAGCGGCCTTGGCTGACTGAAGTCACTACAAAGGGTCCTGCTAACACCATGTGAACTAGCTGAAGAACAAAATGAGCTTGAGAAGACTTCCCTTTATCATACTTCTCCTTGAGATTCATATTCACTGAACAAGATGAACACTCTCCCTTAGAAAAGCTGATATTAGGTAGACCTTTGACCATGCATTTTGAGCAAAGTTGCTGAAGAGAGCGGAAGTCAAGGTGACCAAATCACTCATGCCATAAGTTGATTTGTGAAGTAGAGTGAGTTAAGAAGGCTTGAGAAGGACTCTTAGGCACAAAGTGGGAGAAGGAGTATAACCTCTTATCATCATTGACTTTCTCCACTGCTACCAATGAATCATCTTTAAGACTTCGCACCATCACTGAATCGGGAAGGAACTCAACCTTATGACCATCTCCAAGGTGAGTGATTTGGTAAACCGATAGGAGATTAGAGCTTAGATTTGGAACGTAGAGAACATCTTTGAATTCCCCATCTTCCATTTTGACATGTCCTTTCCCTTCAACTTCCATCTTAGCATCATCTCCCACGAAGATGTGTGATACCTTTGACTGCTTCAATGAAGAAAAGTCTTCCTTTGAAGAACCCATATGGTAGGAGGCACCTGAGTCAAGTATCCATTCCAAAGAAGAATTTGAGTTTGCCATTAGTGCTTGAACTTTACCTTTTGAAGAGGTAGGAGTAGAATCCTTGGAAGTACCTGACACTTGAATCTTGTTCTTCTTGAGTAGATTTTCTAACTCATCGATTCTTTTTGTCTTGCAGTGATGCTCGTCATGATTTGGCTTTTTACAGTATGCACAAAAGAGTTTTTCCTTCTTTTCATTACTTCCTTTCTTGTTTGAAGAAGAACCGCCTTACTGAGAGGAGTCATGTTGTGTCTCAGATTGTGTTTTCTGCTTCCACTGCTTCTTCTTCTTGTTGTTTTTCCCTCCTTGACTTGATTTGTGATAATCACTAGCCACTAAGGCTTTGGTCTTAGATGACTTGAGAAGTCCAAAATCCACCAAGTGAGATTGTTCAACAATAAACATGTCTACAAATCCATCAAAGGAAGGCTTCTAGTAAGCAGATCCCATGGTTAACCTATGAGTATTAAAACTTGAAACAAAGTTGGTGTACTTAGAAGGTAGATTCTTCAGGATGTGATGAATCAGCTGATCATCCTTCATGGGATTTCCACAATCTTTAAGAAGTACCCTATACTCATTGACTTTAATGATATAATCTTGAATTGTGTCATAATTCTTAGGATCCAAGAGAAGTAGATCATCTTCAATTTGAAATCCCTTTTCTTCATCCACTTTACCATACAATTTTTCAAGTTTATCCCAACCTTCCTTAGATTCTGAACAATTTTTAATGTGAAAGAGAAGATCCCCATGTACACAACTCCTAATTACACCTAAAGCTTGTTGATCTTGTCTTGTCCAATCAATGAGTTCTTTAGCATCAGTAGGTTTGGTAATTGTACCATCAACATAAAGACTATATCTTTTTTCCATTAATCTACTCCATGCAATATCTTTCCATGTAGAATAGTTGCGTGAAGTTAGAGGAGGACATTTAAAACCCATGATGCAAAAATGAAAAGAGCACAATAGAGACACAAAAAAAATAGTACACACCCCCCCTTTTCACTCAATCAAAAGACCCCCCCACAAGAGATGCTTTTGGCACTTTATAAGTAGTGCGTTTATAATGGGCCACTTGTCAAAATGAACAAATTGGACTTTTTGATTTTGCTTTTACAACTGCCTTATGAGGCTTAAATCTGTCACTTAAGCACTGTAGCTTAGTTTTACAACAATTCTGAAAAGAATCAAAGCTTTACAATGCCAAAGAAGGCCTAATTCTGAAAGTGAGAAATTTTACCACACAACTCTAGAATCTAACTTTAGATCTAAAAATTAGGCAAAAAAAATGCACTTTCAAAAAAAATAGAACCTGAAAAGGTGACCAGATGTGCCCGTACGGAGCTTCTGAAGTTGTGAAACACAAGATTATGCAGGTACAATCACCAAAAAATGCAATTTCTACAAAATTTGTGAACCAAAATCAGAAAACAACACACCACTAGAAAATTCAGGAAATTCTACCTGATTTGAAAAAAAATTACACCTGAATCGGAGTCTAGATGTCCAAGATATGGGCTCGCAAAGTCAAGCTGCCAAACTGAAAAGCATTCTGGAGAGGGGTCTCAAGGTAAAACTGCGAGTCTAAATTTGATAGTCAACTGGCTGTCAACGTAGTCTTAAAACACCTGGAAATGACGTCTTGACAGGCATCAAATTTAACACAGGCAAAAGATGATGTCAGCAAAAAATAATGCCCTTGGGTGACGTGGCAAGCTGAGTCACCATCTATTCTGTACGGACTCACACATGTCAATCTGTATGGATGACATGGTAGTAGGTTGTATTGGCTATCTACGTGGCAAACATGGCAATTTCGAGCAGTTGGCAGGTGACATGTACTATCCACTTGTTCTCTTGCGTGGCAGTGGAGGCAGCTTAGTTGGCAGGAACTACGTGTCAAGAGATGATAGGTCTGTGGTCTGCAAATTTAAAAAAGTGTCCTTGATAGAATATTTGTGCTGGATGTCACATCAAATGCGTTCACGGAAGTTGAAAGATTTCAAAGCGGCGGGAAATGCAATCGCTGAAGTCTTCACTGCGCGGGCGGGAAAGGCAAACCCTTACTGAAATGTAACTCGTGCACGGGAATCACACTGGGAAATAGAGAAGAATAAAAAGTAGATCGTAGTTGGAGAATGCTTTAAAATTTGCAGACATAGGTGCCGAAAGCGCGCGGGACGACGAAACAGTGACGGGCAGAGTTTTCAATGTCGTCGAAAACCGATCTGTGGACGGTGCCAGAGAATTGTTCCAAGGTCATCGTCAGTATATGGGAATTAGTCCCACATTTGTAGTAGGATAGCGCTCTGTGCTCTTTAAAATAAATATACCGCAGACTGAAATACAAAGAGCAAAGCCCACCGGTGATGTGGTTGGGCAGGTTGCCGTCGCTGGATTGGGTCGTCGGTAGAGGTATAACTCGGATGGGAAATTCGGTTACCTTTAATGCAATGTTAAAGTTCGTCGGTTAGTTTAGTCGATCACTGTAAAATTTGCCCTGCTGTGCCAAATAAATACCCTGTGAACCAATAATAAGCCTCCCAATGATAGATCTGGGATGTCACTGCCCGGGTCTGTCAAAAAAAATTTCTCTGCTACCAGCCCGTAGGGCTAAAAAAAATTTCAAAAATTTGTAAGAAAAATATGACGGAAATACAAGTAATATAGAGAAAATAAATTCAGATTCGAAAATTAAATCAAAGATCTGAAAATGACCATACCCATATCGCAAATCGGGGCCTTCGGGTTTCGATTTGCAAAAAAAATTTGCCTCATGGTCGACTTTGAGCCAAGGTAGGCATGCTTATAGTCGATTTTCACTGATTCAGCATTTCGGACACAATGGCGAGGTCAGATCTGGTGCTAGATGCTCCCAATTTCTGCAGCACTCCGGATTCAGGCTAAGGTGATGAAGTAAGCAAGAGGTCTCGAATGGCTTGTGATGAGAAAATCTCCAAGTTGCTCTGATACCATGTAAGAATTTGTCTAAGAGAAAAATTCACGCAAGAACTAAGAACTCAAACACAAGCACACAATAAACCAAAAGTAGATAGAGTATGATCAGAATAACAATGTATTCAATAACTGGTTCCACATAAGAGTACACTAGGAGTGCCTGAATACAAAGGCCTCGGGAGAGCTTCTAGAATGCATAGAAGTTAGCATCATGATGTGTTATACAACCAAGCACATGTCCACTAGATATGGATTATCCTCCATTAAGCACGGAAGTAAGTGCAATGATGAGAGGATAAGCCTACAAGGGTGGGACACGCAAAATAGTGTTGTAGACACCATGTGCTTAAATAGAGTTGCGTACTCCTATGTTGTCTACATGACAACTCAAAATGTGTGCAAACTCCTAAGTGTCTCACAAATAAAAATAATAAAATAATGCAAATAATTAAATAATGCATTAACCTAAGTAAACTCAAGTAAGTGTCAATTGTAAAGTATGTATTTACACCAATAGTTCCCTTCTAGCATGTTCCACCTTTTTGTGAAAGGGTGCTTGGTTGTCAACCTTATCTTCTACCACCTTCCAGCTTGTTCTACAAGCTTCCTTGAGGCTTTTATAACCAGCCTCTCTCTCATTGTATCTCATTGCATTCTCATTGTAAATACAATTTCTTGTGTTGCAATATCTTCTCTCTCATGTCCGTTTAGGGTTTTTTCCTTGCTCCACGCTCTTCCTTCCTTGGCTTCCCTTTGACAGGTTATTGCATGCAAGTGATCTTGGGCGTCTTCAGAGTTGGATTTCATCAACTCCAACATGGTATCAGAGCCTTCCTGTTGCTGCTTCATTGAAAGATTTTTGAAGCTATGATTTGAAGTCACAAACCCTAGTTTGTTTATGCATTTTTCTTCAAATCAGGGGGACAACGAATTTTTAGAGCACATTGGGCCCAAACGTATGCTTCCATTGGATCCAGAAGGTCGTTTGCAGTTAGGATTATATAAAACTTGTTGATTTTGGAGATAGGGCTCCGGGAGGCAAAAAAATTTAACACTATAGGTGGTCGTATGGACTGTACAAATTTTTTGAGCGCAATTTTTTTTTTAAAAAAAAATCTACGTAGAGTGTGCCACCGTGGCTCCACCTAATGGCCACTGCAGGGCCGCCCACACTCCACCAGCGCCCCACCAACACTGGCGAGCTTCCTTTCGGCCACTGCGCCCGGCGTCGCCACCTCTGCTCTAGCATCGCTCTGTTTAGGTCCCTCAGCCACGGAGCCACCAGAACTTGTCGCTCTACCTTGAGTTCTACCACCAGTATAGCTAGCTCATCTGCGTGGAGACTCTTACCACCTCGACAGGTTTTGCTGCCACTTGGCACAGTGTGGGGGTGACACGTGGCTTGGGTGCCATGTGGCACCTTGCCACATGAACCTACCACGTCACCCCTACCATGTGGTTGCCACGTGGACCTATCACATGGTGTGCCACGTGGCCTCTTTTTTTTTGCGATAGCTGATTGGCCGTTAATTTTAAGCTCATGAAATGCTGACATCAACATTACATCATGTGTCCCTTGCACCTCTCCAAGGTCCTTTTTTACCTACCTTTGATTTTTTGGCCATAACATGAGCATACAGAGGTATTTTTTTGATCTAAAAGAAGCATCGGAAAGCTAGTTCCAAGATAAAGACATTGGTGTAGTTTTTTCAAGTTTTGATACATTTTTATTGCCCATTTTTTAGTTGAAGTCTAAAGTTATGTTTTTAACTCCAGTATGCATATCTTTTGCGTCCCATGTCAGTTTTTTGAAAACATTATATTTTTGAAAAGCTAGTTTTGTCATCTTTTCATAAATGTGATCTTTTTCCTTAGATTTTGGCCCATGCTCTTTCTATCATGTTTTTTGCATTTTTGCTATATGGTGGATATCTTGGGTGTTTTAGGTCCGAGGATCGTTTTCCTGACATGGTTTCTTTTGTTTTGGATTGTACTTTCTTTTGTGTCAGCTTTTTCCTTGTTCTAATCATTGTAGACATCATTTGTAAGCACTTTTGTATACGCATTGAGATAAAGTGTCACTTTTGCATTTCGAGTTCATGAATGTTGTTTTTGAGTCAATTGTACATGCACTATTTTTATAAAGCACCATGGGGGGATAGTTGTTTGCTGTTTTAGGCATTCTCCTTTTGTCAAGTGAGTGTCCCTTCTACGACATTAGCCCCATGTAGTGTCAGTGTGACCATGTCTTTATAGGTGTTTGTACCTCTTCCTCTCTCATCGTTCTTGGTTCGTCTGTAGGAGACTTTGGCCCACCTTCTCAGTTGCTTGTCATCTCACCCCATCTACATTAAGGGGGGGTTATGTTGTTGTTCTAATGCATCCATGGTTCAATGGTTCAATAGTGTGAACTATGTATTCAGTGGTTGATCCTATATACAAGGCGATTGCAGTGGCTGTCTACCTATGCATTTCGGTGAGATGGATCATCTACCATATAGACACGCTCAGTTCATGTCATCTTCTTCCTTGGTGGTTCTTCAGATCAACAGTTTCTTTTTTGTGGTAGATTTGCGGCTTCTACATGGTTCAGTGATGCTCTTCATGATCACTCTGTGTTCCTGTTTTAGGGGACATTCCCTTAGTTGGAGGCTTCTTCAGTTCTTCACTAGGTTCTTACCTCTTTTTGGAGGAGGTTTTTTCCCATGTACCTCTTTTTGGAGGAGGTTTTTTCCCACATGGTTTTCTCTCTTTCCTCATTTACAGAGGTTGCATCTTTTGCATTTGTACATGGGTACCTAACATGGCCTCGTAACCAGGACCCATTTCTTCATTTCTCAGTTGTGTGAGCTTAAGAAATTCCCCTAAGTTGCACTTAAGGGGGGGTGTTAGAGTAAATAATTAATTAATTATTAATTATGTATTCTATTTGCTTAAGCTTACTTAGATTAATGCATTTATTTAATATTTAGTATTTCATGTTGTGGTGAGTTGTTGACAACACGGGAGTTTGTTCCCTTCTAGCATGTTCCACCTTTTTGTGGAAGGGTGCTTGGTTGTCAACCTTATCTTCTACCACCTTCCAGCTTGTTCTACAAGCTTCCTTGAGGCCTTTATAAGTAGCCTCTCTCTCATTGTATCTCATTGCATTCTCATTGTAAATAAAATTTCTTGTGTTACAATATCTTCTCTCTCATGTCCGTTTAGGATTTTTCCCTTACTCTATGCTCTTCCTTCTTTGGCTTCCCTTTGATAGGTTATTGCATGCAGGTGATCTTGGGCATCTTCGGAGTTGGATTTCATCAACTCCACCAGATGCTTATCAATTTAACCCTTATGTTGGCTTCATCTACAAATAATGTTGCTAACTAACTTTGGGTTTGCAAGAGTGTTTTGAAATGTTTCTCACTTTGAGCTGGGGTCATGGGCAATTTAGCTCTAGATGATTGCATTTGACTTTCCATATGTGAAGAGAGTAGGATTACATAGTTTGGTGTACAAAGAGAAAATGTTCTCTAGTACCTTCTTCACACTTTCTATCTTAGTTCCCAATGCAACTTGTGTAAGTGTTATTTCACTAGATATCTTCTCAATCACTTTATGTTGAAACTTATTCTCAAACCATTCTAATAATTTGGATTAGTATCAAGATATGTATCACTTACTCTTTCCACTATGATGGTTAATTTTTCAATGAGTGGCTTAGTTTCATCTAGAGTAGGCAAATTGAATGCATCTAAGAAAATTTCTTTGATCTCAATTAAAGCTTGCTTCTGCCTATGCTCCCTTCTAAAAAATTCTTGTTATTTATTTCTTGCTAAGGCTTCTTGAAGTATACCCATCTGCTCAATTGTTATTGCTGCAAGATCAAACTTGGGTAATATAATTTCTTCATCTAGGCTAATATCTCCATAGGTTATTATCTCTTCTACCTTTGATGAACTAGGACTTGGCATTGAGAATTGCAATGGTGTTGCATCTGTGTTCGGCCTCTAAAGAGTTTGAATGGAAGGAGTGCTAGATTTTGGTAAAGTTACTAGTGCTTGAATGGTTGTTAGCTCCTTCAGCTTGGGTGTCAAATCAGTCTCTTCAGGTTTGTCCTTTTCTGCCTCACTGATTTGAATTACACCTTGTTCTTATGTTGGAGGTGCAGGTGAATCTACTTGACCTATTCGACTCTATGTCTTATTAGTGACTTGTGGAATATTTGTAGGTAGTTCTTGTGTTTTCACCTCCTTCCTTGCAATTATAGTCACAGATTTTTGGATTTCATCTACACTCACCAATATAGGTTTGTCACATAATTTGGCTTATAATGTGGATTGGTCAAGTATCTTTTTTCAAGTCTTCCTCTATTAAGGGATTGATGTTCTGAGTAGTAAGATAAGAAACATCTTTTATTGTAATAGTTTCAGTACTTACATTTATTATCTGTGGAGGGTTGACACTCGACATTTTTGTATCTTGTACACTCTATTCTTGTTATTGCTCTTCCTCAGTTGTTGTCTAATCATCTATTTTCATATCAGTGTCTCCCTCAACTGTGCCTTCTTAATTGTCATCATCTTTGACCTCAATAGGTTCTTGCTCACCTTCTTTGACTACGGCTAGTCCATATGTGATCTTCCATATTTGTTTGGACTTCTTTACAACATCCTCTATGTTGTTCTGCAGTATGCTGAATGTCATATACTTAGGAACAAATCTAACAACATATTTCTTTATGCCTTTAGATATATGTGCCTTGCTAAGTTTTGGCATAACTTGAGCGAGGTTATCTCCCTAACTTGAGCGAGGTTGTCTCCCTAATTCGCTCTTTCATATAGACTTTTAGGTATGGAGTTCGAAATTTCTAGATGAGCCTTCTTAAAAATAACCATCATGGCATATATTGCCTCCTCCACTTGATTCTTCTCAACTTTTCCAAGATTTTCAAAATCAATGTGAGAGAAACCTAATAAATCAACATTATTTCAAACATTCTCACATAAGTTATCTAGATCTGAAGATGGATTATGACTCACCACTTGGAATTGGTTTTTGTCATCAGATTTAGTCCTTTCCTCATCAAATTCAGCCTGAGCAACATATTTTCTTCTTGGTCTTTTTTGTGCTCCACCTTCCTACTCTGTAGACTTGGCTACCTCTTTAGCCTTTTGTGCAATGACTTGTGTACTGGCCCTTGTGGTAGGTGTTGTTAGTTTGGGTTGGCTTGGTTTAGAAACCTTTTTAGGTCTTGTCACTATTTGTGCCTTGGCCTTTCTCTTCTTTTTCTTAGTAGGAATAGGTGCTTCCTCGGTTTCTTCTTCCTCGACACCTTCTGCATTCTCTGTTTCTTCCTCTTGTTGATCCTCACCCTGACCTTGTGTCAATGCTAGTGGTGCTTGAATCTGAGTGTCTTCTTCCTCTTCATCCTCTTCCTCCTCAACACCTTTACCAAATTTTTCTTTTAGTTTCTTCAACAATTTATCCTTCTTCCTAATTACTGAAGTGGTTTTCAACTCCATAGTAATCTTTGATTTGGCCAGCTCATAGTTACCAAAAGCTTTGGCATCTTTGTCCACTTCTTCTGCAAGTAATGTTATAATTGTTGCAGAGGCCTCATCAACATTAATCTCATAACCTAATGGCCTTAGCCATCTCACTCTAGGGATTGTTGCTTGAACAAATGTGTGATCAACATCAACTAGGAAACAAACATCATCACAATATTTTTCCACTAATGACGCTAGAATTCTTAATCTCTTCTTCATGGATTGTTTGAAGTCCTCAAAATAACTAGTCATTACTGACTCAAAATTATCACCTAACTATTTAATGAACTTTTCTATTTGAATTGCAATAAACCTATTTGTCTTCCATGCAACAATACCAAATGTAGGAAATGTGTTCTGTACATAAAAGAAGATACATATCAAAATAGATCTAAATTTACACTGAGCACTCTTTGTTTTCCTTATTGCTCCTAGATTTTCAATCAATTATTGTAACTACAGCTTGACAAGATCATATGTATGATCTTTCTTCACAATCTTCTAGCATATTTCCACTGTAATGCAGGGTACACTATTCAATTTGCTTGATTGGTAAAACTTATGTGTTATTACCTTCACTAAAAAATCTATCAGGGGATCTATGATTGTGTCTATGGTCAACCTCTTTCGTTCCATACAACCCCTATGTTCTTTTTAACAACATCTTTAGAATCACTTCTCATAGTCTTTGGTCGATCTAGGGTTGGATACCTTGTTACCCTATGAATTGTCCTCTTTGTGATTTTTATTGGTCCATTATCTAACCACACTAAGCTATCATGAACTCTACTCAAAATAATCTTGATCCACTCAGTTTTGAAAACATAAGAGAAATCTAGGGCACGAGTTAACCCTTTCTTTTTGACAATCTTGAATTCTTCCCTCAACACAGCATTGTCACATAAATTTCCATCTGCTTCTCTAATTTCCATGTCACTAATGCAACTAATCTTACAATTATAACACTTTATGACATCTTGAATCATTAAAACTTATGGTGGTATCATGGATAATGCACCAGAGGGATCTTGTTTGTATGCTATTTCTAGAATAGCCTTGAAAATGGGTGGTTTTATCTCAAAGCCAACTAACTAAATAAACATTTAAAACCTCTTTTCCCTCTACACCTTTCATTTATGAAGAACTAGACACCATTATATAAATATAGGGTTTATGAAGTTTGAAATAGAGTAGCTTGGAACACAACAAATACCTTGTACATCTTGATGAAATGATGTCAAACAACTGCTCAAATCTCCTACAAATGCTTTGGATGGAATTTCTAGATCGACTTTAGCTCTTATTGCTCTTTCTCAAATTCAAATGATGTTAAATGAGCAGAAATTGATCAAATAGCCCTTTAAAACACTGTAATTAATGCTAAGTGCTTACACAATTGTAAGTTCGGCATCAATTGATTCCTGGCTCGCTCGACATCCACTTGTCTTTCCATTCATTCAACAATTATTATGAGCTCAACATCAACTAACATTTCACTCGACAATCATAGGATACTTTTCATACTCAATAGTAACATGAAAAAGCTGACAAAATTTGAAGATTTTTCTTTGATTCCTAATAACACTTTGCATCTTTATTCATGCTTATGTAATCTTTTCAGAACTTAATCCTTTGGAACTGATGTATGGTATAACTTTTTAAATATCAACTCAACATACCTCTTGATTACTTAGTTTGATGAGGTGTGATCACCTGACCCATTGGGTGAAGTAATCCCATATCCACTTGATGTGTTGCAATCCTCCTTTCTCTTCCATGTCTTGTTCATCTCATTTCTAACATTTTCAATAGCTGCCTTGCCTTTGTTGAACTCACAACTTGGTGTCTTTGTCCTTGTTGGACAATATCGACTGATGTGACCAGTCTTCAAATAGCTAAAATATTTGATTTGACTCAACCACCTTTTGTAGTGACTCTTGAAGTGTGTTACAATATAGTTCTCAAGAACATGTCCAAACTCTTAAAAGTAGTGACAACTATACCTTGTATTATAGTCCCAATTATAAATGTTGTCATTGTTGTTTACCTTTGTTTGCTTATTTGATAACCACATTGGGTTGGATCTACACTCAAAAGCTCTATGTCCATACTTATGACAATTATAACAATATCCTTCAAATCTTTGAGTGTGCATGGTCTTGGTTTTGCATTCATGTGCCTAATAGCCTTGTTTGTTGTACTTATGGCAGTGACACATGCTCTTCCACTTAACATTTTGATTTACAATTTTGCTCCTGCACATGTTAGTAGTATGTCCTTTCTTACCACAATTATGACAAGTAGGTTTGGAATTCTTATCTTTGCTACTTCTTTCTTCAACATTTTTGGATGATTCTCCTTCTTCTGTACTTGTGTATCCCAGTCTAGATGTGTCATTGTTAGATCTAGGGGATCTCATCAATTGTCCAAAGTACTTGATGGCTTCACTAGGTTTATTGAAACTTTCAGTAAACACCTTTTCCCTTTTTAGATCATTTCTCAACTATTTTTTCTGCAACTTTAGTGTTGTTATTTCAATGTCCCTAGCATTTAGTTCATGATTTGCATTCATTTGTTGACCCAAAGCTTCTAAGTTCATATTAGCAATCCTATTTACCTCAGATGATCTCTCTTCCAATCTACTGGTGAAAACTCTTTTGTCATCTTCAATCATGGCTTTGTCTTCTATAGCTTTCTTTTTTCTGTTTGGTCACCTTACATAGTAATATGGCTTGTGATTCTTGCTCCAACTTAAGATTTATGATTTTTTTAGCTTGAATTCTATTCTTTTCCATTAAATCTATAATTGTTGCATCAAATTCATTAGATTCTCCATTTGTTAATAGTTTAGTAGTGTCCATCTCTTGGTATTGTGTGTCATTCTCCTCAATAGCAATTTCCTTCCTTCTCTTCAGTGATTTCTTTAGATCATCTCTTGCTCCATTTTGATGCAGAGCCACACCTTGGAAAACTCAGGAGGAATACTCACTCAACTGAGTTACTTCAAGGGGCACAACATCAATCAGCCAGGATCGAACTCAACCAAACTCAAGATTGGATTAATCAAAATATATAAATCTCCATAGTTTATCTTCACCCGCACACCAAGATCTTTAACCCGAAATGTCCTTAAAGAAAATATATTTCCACTTTGACAAGAGAGACCAAGATCAAATTGCTGCCAAACTCCATAGTCGATTATCTATATCCTTTCTAAGGCAAAAAATGAAACTTTCTCTATTACCCAAATTCGAATGCCTCTCTTACATAGCCAACCGACTTATTTAAAACTGACTCTCCTTTTCTAATAAAAGGATGAGAAACATTTTTTTTATCTTCTATCCAAGAAAAGGATAAGAATCTGAAACATTTTTCTACCAATATTAGACATTCGTTTTCTAAGTCAGGAATATTCCAAAAACTGCCTACTACTTATTATTGGATTCTAAAAATCATTAAACACTCCACCTATGAACTAAAAAAAAACTATTCTAATTTAAGATCCACACACTTGGTCCTAGGTGGCTATATCTGGAGAGCTTATCGAACTGCTACTCTAGGTATGCCACCACATGTAGGACGTTATTACAAACTTCAAAAACTAAAAGCATTTAAAACATAACATTAAATTTCCTATTACATTTTCAACAATGTTGCCTCTTGTAGCGTTTCTCTTCTCTGCCACTGCAACATACTCCCCTGTAGAATGAATCTCAAGTCCTCTTGAGATGATGTGTTGTAGAAATGAATCTCATTCTTCTTTCAAACTTTCCAATTTCTTTGAACTAGGATTAGCATATCTACAAGAAAAACAAAAATAATATCCAACTTCTCCACCTTGTAGCTTTGATTCTTTAATGCTGTAAATGTCACAGAAAATTCTTCAACATGATTCACTATACATGAAATCTGCATCCCTACATAAACATTATTAGAAGAAAACATATCATCAGCATTAAGATTATTTGAGTTCTCTTTTTGAATATGAGTTTCCTTATACACCATGTAATGTGCATCATATCTATCTTCATCAATAGTAACCATAAACTTATTTGCTTCTTGACTATCAACCAGTTTCACATCTTGAATCTTAAGAATCGTATTTATCTCTTCTTCCTTTATTAAACATTTATCATCATCTTGATCTTCTGTAGTAATCTCACTTTCAAATATCTCTTTCTTATTACAACTTTTCTCAAGAACAATAACAGTATTGCACTCTTTCCTTTCTTCTTCAAGCTGAGTTTTCGTACTACCGCCATGCCTTTTCCATTCTCCCACAATGGCTACAAATTTTTCCCATAAATCAGATTCTTGTTTAGAACTTGTTGTTACACATTCCTTAGCTTCATCTTCATGCCATTCGTCTTGACATTTTTCGTCATTATGCATATTTAAGGCTTCATCAGTTGCCTCCAAAATATTTTCCATAGGAGTACCTTCCAACATTGTACTCTTCTCTATTTTCAAAGGACATGTTACTATTCCAACTACAGATTGTTTGCATTCAAATCCAATAGGGCTTGTCTTATTACTGCTCTCGTCAAGAGATACTTGTTGCACTTCTTGTTGCTGCACTTTGTGTTCTTGCTGCACTTCTTTCAACTTAGCTTTATTCTCTTTCAACTTAGCGTCATTCTCCTCAAGTCTCCTTCTCAAATTGTTTATCTCCTCTTCTATCTTGCTTAGCTCTTCTCTTTGTTTTCTCCTTTCTTCTTTCTCTCTTTTCTTCTTTTCCTCTATCTCCTTCTGTTTAGAATCCTTTCTCTGCTGATACCTTCTAAAAAGATACAATAAAGCTACTTCTTCTTGTCCCATCATTCCTCAACTAAGTTATTTTCTTCTTATCTAGTCTCCTGGACTTCTTCTCAGACTATTTCTCTCAATCTTTCACAATCACACAAACATATACACAACTACTTTTTCCCAAACCTTTTGCTGAGCTCTGATACCAAAAATGATGCAGAGCCACACCTTGGAAAACTCAGGAGGAATACTCACTCAACTGAGTTACTTCAAGGGGCACAACATCAATCAGCCAGGATCGAACTCAACCAAACTCAAGATTGGATTAATCAAAATATATAAATCTCCATAGTTTATCTTCACCCGCACACCAAGATCTTTAACCCGAAATGTCCTTAAAGAAAATATATTTCCACTTTGACAAGAGAGACCAAGATCAAATTGCTGCCAAACTCCATAGTCGATTATCTATATCCTTTCTAAGGCAAAAAATGAAACTTTCTCTATTACCCAAATTCGAATGCCTCTCTTACATAGCCAACCGACTTATTTAAAACTGACTCTCCTTTTCTAATAAAAGGATGAGAAACATTTTTTTTATCTTCTATCCAAGAAAAGGATAAGAATCTGAAACATTTTTCTACCAATATTAGACATTCGTTTTCTAAGTCAGGAATATTCCAAAAACTGCCTACTACTTATTATTGGATTCTAAAAATCATTAAACACTCCACCTATGAACTAAAAAAAAACTATTCTAATTTAAGATCCACACACTTGGTCCTAGGTGGCTATATCTGGAGAGCTTATCGAACTGCTACTCTAGGTATGCCACCACATGTAGGACGTTATTACAAACTTCAAAAACTAAAAGCATTTAAAACATAACATTAAATTTCCTATTACATTTTCAACAATGTTGCCTCTTGTAGCGTTTCTCTTCTCTGCCACTGCAACATACTCCCCTGTAGAATGAATCTCAAGTCCTCTTGAGATGATGTGTTGTAGAAATGAATCTCATTCTTCTTTCAAACTTTCCAATTTCTTTGAACTAGGATTAGCATATCTACAAGAAAAACAAAAATAATATCCAACTTCTCCACCTTGTAGCTTTGATTCTTTAATGCTGTAAATGTCACAGAAAATTCTTCAACATGATTCACTATACATGAAATCTGCATCCCTACATAAACATTATTAGAAGAAAACATATCATCAGCATTAAGATTATTTGAGTTCTCTTTTTGAATATGAGTTTCCTTATACACCATGTAATGTGCATCATATCTATCTTCATCAATAGTAACCATAAACTTATTTGCTTCTTGACTATCAACCAGTTTCACATCTTGAATCTTAAGAATCGTATTTATCTCTTCTTCCTTTATTAAACATTTATCATCATCTTGATCTTCTGTAGTAATCTCACTTTCAAATATCTCTTTCTTATTACAACTTTTCTCAAGAACAATAACAGTATTGCACTCTTTCCTTTCTTCTTCAAGCTGAGTTTTCGTACTACCGCCATGCCTTTTCCATTCTCCCACAATGGCTACAAATTTTTCCCATAAATCAGATTCTTGTTTAGAACTTGTTGTTACACATTCCTTAGCTTCATCTTCATGCCATTCGTCTTGACATTTTTCGTCATTATGCATATTTAAGGCTTCATCAGTTGCCTCCAAAATATTTTCCATAGGAGTACCTTCCAACATTGTACTCTTCTCTATTTTCAAAGGACATGTTACTATTCCAACTACAGATTGTTTGCATTCAAATCCAATAGGGCTTGTCTTATTACTGCTCTCGTCAAGAGATACTTGTTGCACTTCTTGTTGCTGCACTTTGTGTTCTTGCTGCACTTCTTTCAACTTAGCTTTATTCTCTTTCAACTTAGCGTCATTCTCCTCAAGTCTCCTTCTCAAATTGTTTATCTCCTCTTCTATCTTGCTTAGCTCTTCTCTTTGTTTTCTCCTTTCTTCTTTCTCTCTTTTCTTCTTTTCCTCTATCTCCTTCTGTTTAGAATCCTTTCTCTGCTGATACCTTCTAAAAAGATACAATAAAGCTACTTCTTCTTGTCCCATCATTCCTCAACTAAGTTATTTTCTTCTTATCTAGTCTCCTGGACTTCTTCTCAGACTATTTCTCTCAATCTTTCACAATCACACAAACATATACACAACTACTTTTTCCCAAACCTTTTGCTGAGCTCTGATACCAAAAATGATGCAGAGCCACACCTTGGAAAACTCAGGAGGAATACTCACTCAACTGAGTTACTTCAAGGGGCACAACATCAATCAGCCAGGATCGAACTCAACCAAACTCAAGATTGGATTAATCAAAATATATAAATCTCCATAGTTTATCTTCACCCGCACACCAAGATCTTTAACCCGAAATGTCCTTAAAGAAAATATATTTCCACTTTGACAAGAGAGACCAAGATCAAATTGCTGCCAAACTCCATAGTCGATTATCTATATCCTTTCTAAGGCAAAAAATGAAACTTTCTCTATTACCCAAATTCGAATGCCTCTCTTACATAGCCAACCGACTTATTTAAAACTGACTCTCCTTTTCTAATAAAAGGATGAGAAACATTTTTTTTATCTTCTATCCAAGAAAAGGATAAGAATCTGAAACATTTTTCTACCAATATTAGACATTCGTTTTCTAAGTCAGGAATATTCCAAAAACTGCCTACTACTTATTATTGGATTCTAAAAATCATTAAACACTCCACCTATGAACTAAAAAAAAACTATTCTAATTTAAGATCCACACACTTGGTCCTAGGTGGCTATATCTGGAGAGCTTATCGAACTGCTACTCTAGGTATGCCACCACATGTAGGACGTTATTACAAACTTCAAAAACTAAAAGCATTTAAAACATAACATTAAATTTCCTATTACATTTTCAACAATGTTGCCTCTTGTAGCGTTTCTCTTCTCTGCCACTGCAACATACTCCCCTGTAGAATGAATCTCAAGTCCTCTTGAGATGATGTGTTGTAGAAATGAATCTCATTCTTCTTTCAAACTTTCCAATTTCTTTGAACTAGGATTAGCATATCTACAAGAAAAACAAAAATAATATCCAACTTCTCCACCTTGTAGCTTTGATTCTTTAATGCTGTAAATGTCACAGAAAATTCTTCAACATGATTCACTATACATGAAATCTGCATCCCTACATAAACATTATTAGAAGAAAACATATCATCAGCATTAAGATTATTTGAGTTCTCTTTTTGAATATGAGTTTCCTTATACACCATGTAATGTGCATCATATCTATCTTCATCAATAGTAACCATAAACTTATTTGCTTCTTGACTATCAACCAGTTTCACATCTTGAATCTTAAGAATCGTATTTATCTCTTCTTCCTTTATTAAACATTTATCATCATCTTGATCTTCTGTAGTAATCTCACTTTCAAATATCTCTTTCTTATTACAACTTTTCTCAAGAACAATAACAGTATTGCACTCTTTCCTTTCTTCTTCAAGCTGAGTTTTCGTACTACCGCCATGCCTTTTCCATTCTCCCACAATGGCTACAAATTTTTCCCATAAATCAGATTCTTGTTTAGAACTTGTTGTTACACATTCCTTAGCTTCATCTTCATGCCATTCGTCTTGACATTTTTCGTCATTATGCATATTTAAGGCTTCATCAGTTGCCTCCAAAATATTTTCCATAGGAGTACCTTCCAACATTGTACTCTTCTCTATTTTCAAAGGACATGTTACTATTCCAACTACAGATTGTTTGCATTCAAATCCAATAGGGCTTGTCTTATTACTGCTCTCGTCAAGAGATACTTGTTGCACTTCTTGTTGCTGCACTTTGTGTTCTTGCTGCACTTCTTTCAACTTAGCTTTATTCTCTTTCAACTTAGCGTCATTCTCCTCAAGTCTCCTTCTCAAATTGTTTATCTCCTCTTCTATCTTGCTTAGCTCTTCTCTTTGTTTTCTCCTTTCTTCTTTCTCTCTTTTCTTCTTTTCCTCTATCTCCTTCTGTTTAGAATCCTTTCTCTGCTGATACCTTCTAAAAAGATACAATAAAGCTACTTCTTCTTGTCCCATCATTCCTCAACTAAGTTATTTTCTTCTTATCTAGTCTCCTGGACTTCTTCTCAGACTATTTCTCTCAATCTTTCACAATCACACAAACATATACACAACTACTTTTTCCCAAACCTTTTGCTGAGCTCTGATACCAAAAATGATGCAGAGCCACACCTTGGAAAACTCAGGAGGAATACTCACTCAACTGAGTTACTTCAAGGGGCACGACATCAATCAGCCGAGATCGAACTCAACCAAACTCAAGATTGGATTAATCAGAATATATAAATCTCCATAGTTTATCTTCACCCGCACACCAAGATCTTTAACTCGGAATGTCCTCAAAGAAAATATATTTGCACTTTGACAAGAGAGACCAAGATCGAATTGCTGCCAAACTCCATAGTCAATTATCTATATCCTTTCTAAGGCAAAAACTGAAACTTTCTCTATTACCCAAATTCGAATGCCTCTCTTACATAGCCAACCGACTTATTTAAAACTGACTCTCCTTTTCTAATAAAAGGATGAGAAACATTTTTTTTATCTTCTATCCAAGAAAAGGATAAGAATCTGAAACATTTTTCTACCAATATTAGACATTCGTTTTCTAAGTCAGGAATATTCCAAAAACTGCCTACTACTTATTATTGGATTTTAAAAATCATTAAACACTCCACCTACGAACTAAAAAAAAACTATTCTAATTTAAGATCCACACACTTGGTCCTAGGTGGCTATATCTGGAGAGCTTATCGAACTGCTACTCTAGGTATGCCACCACATGTAGGACGTTATTACAAACTTCAAAAACTAAAAGCATTTAAAACATAACATTAAATTTCCTATTACATTTTCAACAATGTTGCCTCCTATAGCGTTTCTCTTCTCTGCCACTTCAGCACATTTAAATGATGTAGAATGAGTTGTATTTCAATTCCCTAATTCTTAATGATCTTTCCCAACTTGTAGACTTCCATTTCCAAGATCTTTCCTCAAAGCTGCAAAGCTTCTCTTTAGAGAACAAGGCTCTAATACCAATTGTTGGAATTACAATAGGAAAGATAAACTTTGAATGGGGGGGGAGGTAAGTTGGTGAATCAGTGCTTTAAATTTTGACTCATAAAATATTCACCACATATCCATCTCATATATTCAATAAGTAAATTGAAATACCATGCAAAACATATACATCTAAAGCATGTAAACAAGTAAACATTCACACATATATGACACAAGATATGATTACCCAGAAACCCTCCAATGAGAAGGTAAAACTAGGGTGGGGATGCCACCCATAAATCTTCACTGCTACAGCAATAAAGTGTATCCAATGAAGGTTACAATGTTTGATCATGAAACATGATTCACCCCGTGAAAGGTCTACCTTGTTAAAAGCTTACAAAGACTGTTAGGTCCCACCCTATTAAAAGTGTGCCTGATTAAAGGACTTCAACTCATAATTAAGTAAGCACCTTGTTAGAGTATTTCAATACAACCTTTTAGGACTACTCTATTAAGAGATTTAACTCATTCACCTATTAGAATGTCTAAACATTGATCCTATGATTAACACTCTTATGCTTGATAACATATCACCTCTATCTTGTTGTGTTCTTGATCCTTCTTAATCAGATGTCTCTCAGATTGTCATTGTTTCCTTTCTCTTTTCTCCTTTAACTAATTCAACAATAAAATTCAAATCATAATAACTTGGTCACCATGAATGTCCTGGTTTGTGCATGCAAAATTATCTTTGATCATTCAATCATTCCCTATCTCACTCCTTAGAAAGTTTAGGGTTTTTCTTCCTTAAGAAGACCTAGGTAACTTAGGGTTAGGTACGAATCAATGACTATGATTCATCCATATTACTGAAAACCTTTCCTATACCTAATTGGATGCATGTAATGCATAGGTATTCCAACTTAAGATTCATCCTTATCACCAAAATATCGTAATTCAATCTTTAAGATGGCTCAAAAATGGTTTACATAATAGTTTATGCCAATACAAACAACTATGACAAAACTGTGTTACTTGGCAACTAAAGTCCCTGGTGCTCGACACATATTGACTTAATACTATCACTTGGAATCTGAATGACTTGGCATATACTGATTACTCGGCTCCTAAATCACTCTGCATATACTATCTACCTGTCACTTGAGTGACTCGGCACATGAGTGACTCAACACTCACAATTTACTTGGCATACTCTAATTTATATGTTGTGCTCAGCATATGTTACTTACTCAACATGAATTAAGTAAATGACTTAAGTGTATCAACACTCACTTGGCAAAACCAATATGAGATCAACATAATGTTGAAGGTGCACAAACTATACCAAATCTAAATGTCTAAATGCTAAGATTGAACAAGTAACAAGCTTCAAAGAACTACCCTTGTATCCCTAACTAAAACTGCTAAAATGACCCTCAGAGAAGCATCTTAGTGACAGTTCTAAGCGAGAAATGACATGATAGTGCTAAATGGATGCAGATCTATTAATAATTATGTCAATCTAGATGCAAGATGGATGGATTAGTTAGAGGTGAGGTGAAGAAATTAACAAAAATTGATTCTAAACATGATTCTAAGTATGATAATGTTAAATAAATGGTATGATATATTAACCAAATATTATGATAAATTCTCTAGCTTAATGTAAAAACAATTATAATGCAGAATTGGGGCCCTTTGCTCTCAATTTTGCCTCTTATTTATAGGAATTTAGAAGGGGTTTGGATAAAGATGTGGGATTTACTTATTTACTAAGGGTAATGGTGAAATAGGAAATATCTCATAAAATCCCAAGAGGAAAAGTCCAACAAACTTGAATTGTGAGGATAAATAGGCTTTTTCATTTCTCTTTAAATCCAAAAAGACGGATTTTCACTTTTGAGAGGATAATGGCTTTATTTGATTTATTTAAATTTGCATTTCTTTTCAATTTTTGACTTTTTCTTTTTCATTTTTTTTTTTTTTAATGATTCATTTTCTTTTGATTTTTTTTTAATATTAGATTTAGCGATTATTTTTTGAATTAATTTTAATGCCAATTTTAGGGTGTACAATAATTATATGAAAGGTGGTTTTCCTCTATTACTAGCACCACCATCATATATGTAAGAAGATTGAGTCTTCCTCTAAGCATAAGATTGAAAACTATATACACTGTAAAAGTTTAACATGGTAGCAAAACAAGTGACAATCCTAAAAGAATTATTTTGAAAAGGAAAATAGTTTGAATGGGAAACTTGAAGAATAGAAAGGTTCTCTATTTCTTATTGGGCCAAGGATTTTTTTTTAATCCTTCTATATAAAAACATGTGATTGATATATATATATATATATATATACCCCATCAAGATCCCAGCCCAATTGTATGGGCACCTCATCCTTATCCTACTGTGCTTGATGGTAACTAGTCTTCTCTTGTTTGCTACCCTATACTATTAGATTCATCTGCTTGAAGATTACATTTGTTATTGACTTGATGAATCCAACTTGCATGAGCCAAGATGAAACTCCTAGCAAGTGTACTTGAATGGAGACTTGTCATTTGTTTTTCATCCACTCATCTTGTCCATAGCATGTATTACAATATTATCATGCAAAAATTGATTAATATGAACCACTTCACAAGATGTCATCCTATAATGTATCTCTCCTTATAATGGATCCCTACCAAGGTTTACAACAAAATTATTGAAGGTTTTATACTTGGAATATAGATGTCATTGATGAATCTTAGGGACAAAATAAATAGTGTTATAAGTAATATATGTTAGATTGTGGTGACTGATCAGGAAAGTACTGTACATACTTCATAAATATTAAAAAAAAATTTGGGCAGTAGCCGACATGGTAGTCGACATATGGCCGACATGTTATAACCCTAAAGCGGTTTAATACTTGTATAAAAGGGCTTAGGGTTGGGTATTTTTCATAATGTTGTGATGTGAAATTGGTTCTTGCGGCGGTATTGAGCTGTAAGGGATTACGGATTGTAATCAGGTTGTAATCACTAGATTGTAATAAGATCAGACTTGATGTTTGGTGGACGTAGCCCAGGGATTGGGTGAACCGCGTTAAATCTTGGTGCCTTGTGTTCATTTTTTTGTGTGTTCTATTATTTTCTGTTATTGGTTATATTTGCATGTAGTTTTTATTTCTGTCTGTGGTTTATCCTAACAATATAGATTCTTCTCTAAGTAGATGGCTTGAGGGGGAAACACTTGTTTACAATATCATAATGAAGAATAGTGAACTGAGATAACAATTTTTCCTTAGAAGTATGCGACTCCAATATTGTCGATGAATTTATTACATATCTAAACACTCCAAATGATTAAATGTGGTATTTCTCAACTACAACATTTCTCTATGCCACTTCTATAGTTTTTTGTACATCTGCTACATTGTTTATTAGGCATTTGATATAAAGACTTTGACGCCTTAATTACACCTGATTCATTTCCCTTTTTGTTGAAATGAGGAGTTAAAATTTGCATCCAATAGTGGGAATTTGTGCAACAGAATTGACTACCATTGAAATGATTTGAAGAATAGATTGATTCTTACCTTTTTGTCATTCTAAAACTTGGAAGTTTTTTGATAAAATAAAGAGGGATCACAACCATGCATTCTGCTTTTCATAAATATTAAAAGTTAGTCACATAAATGAATAAAGAAAATGTTTCCAATACGCAATTGATGGTACCTTCATACCATACATCTTGTCACTTGTGCTCATAAGCCTTCAATACATCTAAAAAAAGGAGCAGTCAAGGATTTGTAGCATGATAAACTCCATTTTATTGGCCTTTGCTTCTTGATCAACCATAGTTGGGTGGGAAATCTTCTATGGTGTGAGTGCTACCTTGACTTCCCATTCTATAGAAAATTGAGAAGACCTTGAAAATAATAGTTCTACATTTTTTATTTTGAAGCAATCAACATATTGGTTCCTCAAATTATTGGTTGAAATCCTATGAGCTTATCACTCCATGGTGGGTACTTCAACATGATTTAGCCAATGAATGGGTTTGATCCTTCAATAATCAAATTCCTATGCTCTTGAAGCTCTACAAAACCTAGGTGGGTAGACCTATAGATTCAACGTCCAAAAATGGGTTCAAAGATTTTATTGCAGACTTCTTAAGTAATTCTCTTAGAATGGCAAGTAGTTCTCAAGGAGAAATCAAAATTATAAAATTATATGTTACTTTGAGATTTTATAAAGGTAATTGGAAAATATGAATTGGAATTAACTCAATGATATATAGAAAATTCAAGAAAAGAACCTCACCAGCTACAATTGTATATCAACTTAAATTAATTGGGCAAGGCCAAGCCTTAATCCAATTTTGGAAAAATGGAATCAACTTCACATGATCTGACTATCATTTAACTCCTTGGAGATAGTGTAGACTCAATCAATTACTAGACAGAGAACTTAAAAATACAAACCCTAGTCTAAATGATGTCGACCCTAGCCAAAGGATATCAATTAGAAAAATATTATATTGCATGCAATATTTGATAATTGAGAGCATATATCAATTTCAATCCATTAATTAGTAGTATAAATCCAGGAGGACAATGTAGAATGCAAGATATTAAACAACCAAGTATCCAAATTGAGAGTCTAGAGAAAATATCTTTATATTACTTTCAATATTAAGGAAGTACAATAAAGAAGTATCAGTAGCATATACCTAAAAAAATGTATAAACCATAAGTCTCAATCTTATCTGTAGTGTCTCTCGTGTTTGTCGTTTGTACCTTATTATATTTTGATCTGAGAGATACTTGTTACTCATGTTATTTTTACTTTTGAGATGACCTAATGATTAGATGTTATACTTTGATTTCCAGTATCGTAGATGTTAGATTACTATTTTGTTTAGTTGATCATATTTGCATGATGATGCCATTTTGAGATGACAGTATGTTTTATGATGATATCTGTTTATCTAGTATTTGGATATATTCTTTGATTACATTTTATGTTGGATTTAATGCTATGGTTATTTACTTCATTCTCACTTTGTTATGTTTTATGCAAACGTGAGTGATGTTAATGGATTAATTTAGTATAATTAAATAAATGGTTAAATTAGGTTATTTAATGTATTTATTGCTTCAACTATGTTATTATATGCAATTGAACTTGATCACGTGTTTTAATGTGTAGAATTTATATCCTTGGCAATGGTACATGGAGTTAGTGATTTAGTTGTTCATATTTAACCAATCTTGTCCCTGTATGGTCGACGTATCTGATTTAATTGTTTAAATTAAACCTTCTGGTGATTTATTAAATCTGGACTCATTTGCATTATGCTATTAGACTTGTAAATGTGTCTATGCATTTAGAGGTTCGCATTTGTCATAAAAGTTTGGAAAGTTTTCTGTGATTTCATTTTAATGGTTTTCTAGTTTTATTTTAATTAATTTTAATTCCCAATAGCTTTTTCATAGATGAATTCCAATTACTTGGAATATCCTACTTTTGTTTGGGTTAATTCAGGGTTTAATTAGGTTACCTCGTTATTTACCCTAGTTGATTATTCACTTGAAATGTAAATAAGTATCCAAAGAGGAATTTTATTCCTCACTTTTCACCTTTAGAAATTAGAATTTGAGAGTTTTTTCCAATTTCTCTTCTAGAGGATGGTGTTTCTATTTTCTATAGGAGCGACAGGCATGGGATCTTTGTGAGATTAGTCTCGTTGGATCCAGCTCGGGAAGACCTTGGATTGCCACAACTTTCGACAGCTTTCGTAAGATATTTATTTTATTTTGTTGTTTCTCATTTTTTCCCTTTTGGCTATTAGGTAGGGCTCTCCTATTTTTATTTTTTAGCTCTATTTTTGCTTATGTTTCTAGTAGTTGTATGTTAGGAGGCTAAGAACTAGTGTACCCCTCTATTTCTAATTGCTAGTTCTACCCGGTTGGTCAAGTATGAACATTTTCCCAATTTTTGGGATGGGGCTTTTGGGTTTCACACCATTATGCTGGTCATTTCTACATACGGTGTTCAAACCTAAATTTTATTAGATTTTTGTGACTTTTGTGCCTTAAGACCAAATGGGTTTTAATTTCAAAGTTTTTGGGTTTTTGAGATTTTTGCCTTGATTTGTGTGCCACCCAATTTTCTCAAGTTTTCTTGGCATGATGTTGGTCGTGGACTTGGATTATCCATAAGATGTCAACCAGACCACTATTGCATTTTTGTGTTGCATTGGGATGTGTGTCACATCTAAACTCTTGACCTTTTATTTGATTGAGTGTTATTTTTCTTGTGTTCTCATCCAACCCTATGATCTTCATAATGGTGGTACACCAACACATGAGTGTGTGTGCATGCATGTGTTAGGTGACTTGGGAGTCCCAAACTCCTAGTTGTATTTTAATGGACCTATGTTCATTTGGGGTTGGGTTGGGAATATGCATGCCTACGGGCACTCATCACTAGATGAGCATATGTAGGGTAGGGTAGCACCATGGAGGGTCTTGGTGAATATTTCCTAGGTTGGCATAAAGAAGGCTTAATTAAGTGACAACTAAATATATTACTAGGTAATAAATTTAAGATAATAAAAGGATATGTGAGCACCCGATTTAGTCTGAGGACATAGTGTGTGTGCCTCCCTGGGGGAGTTGATGTTGCATGATACTCGCTTGGGCTACCCAATGCCAAGCAATTTATCCTCCAGCGAGTCCCCACATAGTTGATCCATTGAGTGTCTAACAAGGACCTGATCCACTTGCATTGTCTCATGATCTTGGTTTGAGTCATCTTTACTGTTTGGTGTGAGTGTTAGCCATGGACATTTTCTTTATGTATGTTTGTAGTTGGATCATTATCTCCATCAACATGGTGGGAGTGGACCTATGGGTTTCCACATGATTGGGAGGCATAGCTACCTATACCGTTGTTGGGGAGTAGTGTACAAAGACAATCTACTATTCTAGTGCAATTGGTGCTTGATGTTTCACTTGGTACTTCAGGTTCTGGAGTATGTTACCTTTTGATTTATGCTTTTATTAGGATGCTTGGATATCATGTTTAGATGATGTTAGTTTACTTGATGCATTACTTTATTATTATGTTAGCATATGGTTAGATGATGTGATATACTTATTTGGAATATCTAATGTTTATTGGTTTAGCATGTTAGATGTTCTTGTTCTTACAATGTTATTATGTTTAGTAGTGACACCCTCATAAGACAGCTCTAACTATCTAGTTGGTAGTTTGGGATGTTATGCGCTGGGGATGGCTAGGACCCTCGAGGTCTCATGATGCTATTATGGTTAGGAGGAACTGTGTAAGAGCTTCTTTTTTTTGTAGATTACGATGTTGCTTACAATACATTTTCTTATATTGCTTTGGATTAGATGGTCATTTGTGTTTTCATCTTATAACTCTTGTGTTTGAGTGTCCAAGCTTTAATTTGTGGATCTGGTACTCCCTAGTGTGGAGGTTCTAACTCTATCTCTCCCTTATGTTCATTTATTGAAATGTTTCTTACATTTATGGGTGATAGTACTCTAGCATTGAGCGATACTGGAAAGTATCACACATCCAAAAGAAAAATGTCATGTGATACTAGAAAGTATCGTAGGTCTAAAGGAAAAATGGTGTGTGATACTGGAAAGTATTGCACACCCATGGGAGAAATGTCATATGATACTGGAAGAGTATCGCATGACCTTAGAAATTATATTGCTCAGTCCTTGAAAGTATCGCATGACCTTTTGAGAAATGTTGTATGATATTGGTAAAGTATTGCATGATAATTTGAAAGTGTTGCACGACCTTATGAGAAGACCTACTGGGATGACCAACGAGCACTTTTTGACTTGAATAAAAGGTTTCAAGATGTGATTTGGATACCCTTTATAGAGTTATTGAACCCTTATGCTGGACCTTTCAAATTTAGGATGTTTCAGATTCAAACACATTTTTTTTGACCTTTGTAGTTTTGTCGTCTTTGGTCAGTATTGGCACTTGGAGATTAGTTGGTGTTTGGATGTTTGTTTAGCCTTCTGTTTTGATCTTTGTGATCCTTTTATGTTGATTTTCGTGTGTATACATACTTTTTTAAAAATAAAATACAATAGTTTGGCTTTTATTTATCCTTGTTCCAAGGATCTCTAAGCGGGGCATTACATTATCTATTCTAATTCACATGAAAAAAGTGTATAAGAAAAATTATATATATTCACTATATATTGATGAGGAGGTATTTCTAATCTACCTTAGCCTATCCACCAAGGCACTCAAGGCTCTTCTATAGCCTTCTTAGGGTCTTATCTTCACCCTACCACTAAGGGAATACTTCTCATATTCCCCTACTTCACCAATCCACTCCTACCAATTTGTAACTCTTCACAAACTCCAAGGTTAAGTTGTATCCCTTGACTTGAATCCCACCATAGGATGAAACAAGACATTCACTAGGATTCCATGGCATGTAGGGCTTCCATTCTTATACATTCAATGATTTTTAAGGTGCTTGATGAGGTTTGATTCGTCAGTTTGTAGATGATCTCGAGAATTCCTTGCTTAGGAGGGCTACTAAGGCTAGTAGCAATTTGGCCTCCTAAGTGAGTTTTTGGCCTATAACTTCACATACTTCCAAAGGAATTTCCAAACTAATTTTAGATTCCAATACTCTTTTCATAGTACTTCAATATTCACTTTGTTTTGGGTCACCAAGGTATCCGTACAGTGCCAAACCAAAAATCTCCTATTTTTAAGGGTTTTGAGGGCTTCTCGCAGCAAATAACTCGAGTCAATCAAAACCCCTTCAAGATGTTAACCCCAATGCTTCTCCCTTGGCCTGGTGTTCCTTCAGTATTTACTCCTTCCAACCAAACCATTAGATTGATCATTTCAATCCATCTCCTATGATTTTTCACCTTTGTCTTGATGATCTTCACCCAACCGAGTAGCCTACTACTTACCTAGGGATTTTATTTTAAAATATAAAACCAACTCCTAAACACTCCAAAATGCATATATACTTAGTATGTACATTTCTCTTCTTGATTCCAAAGGGCTAGAGAGATATGACCATTGGAATTCAAGAAAGAGACATTTGTCTTGGTGCTACTCCAGTTAGGGCAGTAAACTATACCGTTAAAAAATGATTTTCAAACACCTGCCTATACATAACTTTAAGAAATAAAATCAAGATATAAAAACCTAAATTTAATCCTCTAACTAGTAATGTAAAACAATAAATCCAATCAAACTATTAACATTTGGGTATTGAGTATGCAAGATGACTCTAATAAGAAATTGCTTAATGTTTGCTATTACTTCAAAGATGAATCTATATAAACTGAACACCAAACCTTCTCCTAGGCCTATAATGGTATTTAATACTACTTTTGTACGTGTGGAAACATTCTGTGCAAACCCATAACCAAAGTCTTGCAAGTTGCTTAGTTTTGGCAATTTGTTGTCAATGTTGTCAAGTGCAACTTTTCACAACTTTGCACTTTGACCATGTGTAGACCTCAAGACATCTCACATGAGTCTACTAAGGTCCAAAACAAACTTCTAACACTATTTCCCAACTCAAGATTTTTTTTTTCAAATTTTGGTCAACCCTTGACCCATTCAAGCAATTACAAGAAACCTAGGCATTCTAAGGACACTTCTTGACTCCCAGTTTTCTCACGTTCACCTACCTATTAACATAACTAAAATCACACCCTTGGGGCTTCATACTTAGCCCTTATCCCTAGTGGTTGGCTAAAAACACCTACAATCTAAAACTTCTATGACCTTTCTCTAAGATCCTTAGGTGCTCCTACACCATTCCCCCCTACAAGAAGAAATTAAGTAGGATCTTCAGGTAATAAATCCATTATAATCCCTAGCTTCTTGAAATTAGTTTCAGCTACCTAAGTAGCCTTTGCAGTAGGAATATGTTTCCACTTCACAAGGTGCTCCATGTAGATTGTGTGCTTAGTTTTCTTCTTTGCCCTAGAATCAAGTATCCTCTCAGCTTGTGGCCTAACTAGAGCAAGTATACTAATGTCTTTGACCTCTTTATCAACCTCTAATTTCTTTGTGTCCTCTGTCAGTTCAGGGCCTTTGTATGGAACAAGATCTTTCACATTGAAGATTATTAAAAGGTATTACTCCTTAGGCAAGTCTATCTTGTATGCATTTTGACCATACTTGGCCAAGAATTTACATGGTCCTATCATTTTCATCTGAAGTTTACTTGGAACTCCCTTTTGTAATTTGGACTTGTTTAGATGCACTAACACCTAATCTTCCACTTGAAACTGAATTTCTCTTCTCCCCTCATCTACCTTGCTCTTCAATTTTTGGTTTACCTCTATGAGAGTCTTTTTGACCTGATTGTGGATCTCCTTCATGGATTGAGAAAAGTCTTCAAATTCCCATTGATTCCTTCTTGTTCCTTCAACTCTCTAAGCTCACGAAATCCCCATGGATGAACACCATAGATAATTTGGAATGGGATCTTGCTAGTGACTCTATTGGTGTTATCATTGTAAGAAAACTCAGTCTATGGTATTACCTGATCCCATGACTATCCATGCTCTTTGGTTAAGAATCTAAGTTCCCAAGCACTATATTAATGACCTATGTTTGACCATCAGTTTGAGGATAGTATGCTAAACTATGAGCTAGATTAGTGCCTAATCTCTTCCACAATGTCTTCAAAAAATGCCCCATAAAATTGACATCTCTATCTCATACAATGTTGACATGAAGACCATGAATTCTAACTACTTCCTTGAAGAAAAGGTGTGCTATGTAGTTGGAATCATGAGTTATTTTGCATGGTATGAAGTGCATAATCTTACTAAATCTTTCCACTACTATATACACACTATCAAAAGTAGTTCTTGTCCTTGGTGAACCAACTATGAAATTCCATGCTTATGCATTCCCAAGGTTTGCTAGGTGTTGGTACTAACTAATATAAGCCAAGATTTGAAGAGGTTCCTTTAGCCTTTTGACAAATGATACATCGGTCAACATATCTTCTAATATCCATTTCCATTCTTGGCCAGTAGTAGTACCTAATCACAAGCTCTAAGGTTTTATTTAAGCCAAAGTGCCCACTCAAGTTTCCATTGTGTTTTTCTTGGATGATATTTTTTCCCATAGAACCCCTTGGAACATATAACTGATTATCTCTAAACAACAAACCATTTTTCAAGTTATAGTTAGTAAACTCACTATGAAAATAATTGTTAAATGAGGAGCATACCTTGTAAGCTTCTAAAAAATCTTCATCTCCTTCATAGAGGTCTTTGAATACCTCTATTTTAGTGCTCTTTAATTAAATTTCTTGAACTGTTAAGAGCCTCCTACTCAATTCATCTTCTACTTTGTTAGCTTTCCCCTTTTTTTCCTTGATTTTGAAAGTGTATGCTTGTAGGAACTCCATCCACTTAATATGTCTCAAACTTAATGTATCTTGTGTATTAATGAATCTTAAGGCTTGATTATTAGTGTAGACCACAAAATCCTTAGACAAAAGGTAATGCCTCCACTTTCTAAGTGCTTGGACTAGTGCACACAACTCTAAGTCATAAGAGGAGTACCTTGACTTAACCTCATTTAGCCTTTCATTGAAAAATGCCACAGGTCTATCCTCTTGACTTAGGATTGTTCCCACAACAATATGACTTGCATCAAAACTTGGAAAAACTAGGATGGGTTTTCTAGCAACCTTCTTGAACTTTTCAAATCCTTCATCTTTTTCCTTGGTCCACACAAGCTTGGTTTTGAGCCCTCCTCTGATAGAATCTAGTATGAGTGCACATATTTCACTAAATCTTCTCACAAACTTCCTATAGAATTAGGCCAATCCATGGAAAATTTTGGTCTTATCTTAGGAGTAGGCCAGTTTAGGATGGCTTCTACTTTACTTGGATCCATTTTCAAATCACCTTGGGAGACTAAAAAACCTAGGTATACCAACTCTTGTTTTATGAACTCACTCTTCTCAAGGTTAATGGCGAGTTTCTCTTCTTGCAACCTTCTCAACACTATCTCAAGATGCTTCATGTGATCCTCTTTTGTATTACTGAAGATGAAGATGTCATCTAGGTACACTACTACAAACTTGCCTATATAGTCCTTCAAGACTTCATTCATCAATCTCATAAATGTACTTGGTGTATTTGCAAGACCAAGAGGCATAAAAAGTTACTCATAAAGATCCTATGTAGTTTTCCATTCATCCCCTTTGTTTATCCTAATTTGGTGATACCCACTTTTAAATTCTATCTTCAAGTAGTACCTAGCCCCACTTAGACAGTCCATTAAATCCTTTATTCCAAGAATAGAAAACCTATATCTAATAGTGATCCTACTAATGGCCCTAGAATTAGTATACATTATCAACTCACCTCCTTTCTTGTGTGCTAAAATCATTGGGACTACACATGGACTCATGCTCTTCCTAATGAGGCTTCAATCCATCAATTCTTGTACTTATCTTACTCTCTCCTTGTGCTGATCAGGAGTCATCTTGTAAGAAGCTTTTTTGGGCAAGGATTCCCCTACTACAAAGTCAATTTGGTGGCTTACTACTCTTTGAGGAGGTAAGGTAGTATGTACCCCTTCATAAATGATATCTTGAAACCCCTCAAGTAACTACTTCACTTCATTAGGAATGGTATACTATTTGGTGATTTCTTCTTCCTTGGGTTTTAACACAATGGAAGACCCTACCCCTTCATCATCCTTGATGTCATTCAATAAATCCTTTCCAATCATTAACAATTGGTGTATTGTTTCTACTTCATCATATTCCTCTTCCACTAAGGACTGTATTTTGTAAGTCACTCCACTCTTCTTGAAAGTATAGGCATTCTTCCTCCCTTGGTGTACAACATCTATATTAAATTTCCATGTTCTTCCCAACAAAACATGACAAGCATCCATGGGCAACACATCACAAATTATTTTTTCACTATATTCCCCAATAGAAAACTCAACTCAAACTTGTTCATTCACTAGCACAATTTGTCCCTTATTCAATTAGATCACTCTATAGTGATGAGTATGAGGTTTCTTTACAAGTTTCAGTTTCTCCACTATTTCCTTTGAGATGATATTATCAGTAGACCTTGAGTCTATTATTACTTTGAAAACCTTGCCAAGGATCTTGTATTTGATTATAAATAATGACCTTCTTTGCTAAGGTTCCTCTTTATTTGGTTCTCCAATCAGAACTCTTTTGAACATTAGGTTTTCTCCTTTCTCTGAAGAAAGACTTACTATTAGGATTAAACCTCAGGCTAAAATAAAAATTAAATGTAAATATAAACAATATCAAAAAATAATAGATCACACAGAAGAGAACACAAGACACCAAGATTTAACATGTTTCACCCAAACCCTAGGCTACATCCACCAAAAAACAAGTCCAATGTTATTATGATCCAATGATTACAACCTAATTACAATCCATAATCCCTTACAACTCAATACTATCGCAAGAAGAAATTTCACATCACTCATTATGAAACAATCCCTAACCCTAAGCCCTTTTATACAAGTATTTTTACCACTTTAGGGTTAAAATTAGTCACAACATGTTAGTCATAATTGGTGAATAATCAGCCATAAATTGGCAAATAATAGCCAAAAAAAAGAACCCTAAAGAATTTATGAAGTATGTATAGTACTTCCCAGATCAGTGACCACAAACTAACACTTACCTATGAATGGATCATGTCATCTATCCTTCCTTGTGCATAACTGATCTTTTTTTCCCCATGGGATTATGAGGATTCTTTGTCGGGGCATCTATAAGCTAGGTAACCTAAATTACCATAGATGTAACACTTCATATTAGCAAAATGTGAACTCCTTCTAAAACTACCAAATCTTCCTCTTCCTTCACTATTAGGGCCTCTTCTTCTATTGTAGATACCCCTTCTATTACCATCACTACATTTCTTGTTGAGCTTGGAGTCTCCTTATTGCTTGGATTCATTACTCATTTCTCCATATCCACCTCTATGGGTACCTTTGGCATCTCTACCTCTTACATTGCCCCTTAAATTGGATTATTGCCTCTTCTTGTTCTTCTCTTCCTCCTTCAGGGCCAACTAGAAACACTTGTGAACTATGGTGGGGGTCCATAGATTGATTTTTTCTTGAATTTCCCACCTCAAGCCCCTAAATTATCTAGCAACCTTCACACTTTCTTCTTCTTGAATCTTAGATCTTAAACATAATTTTTGAAATTCCTTTGTATAAGAGGCAACATCCATGTCCTTCTATTTTAGGCTTTCTCTCTTCTTGTGGTATTGAATTTCATAGTCTCTAGGAAAATAATTTTCTCTAATTTTGGTTACCATAGCCTTCCAATTGGTTATTGGTTTCTTGTTTTCTTTCTCCCTCTCTTCTTGAAGAAACTTCCACCAAGTTAGGGTTGGTCCCCTCAATCTTTCCTTTGCAGCTTTCACCTTTTGAGTCTTTGTGACTCCTTCACACTCAAAGTGATTCTACATGCCCTCTATCCATTCCATCACCAACTTTTATTTACACACACACAATAGGAAAACACAACATATATACAAGGATTTACAACTATACAAAGACCTAATCTGCTATTCATGGAAAAACAAGTACCTTCAACAGAAGTACTTCTTCATGAATTATCCATGAATTGTAAATTCTAGAATATTTCCTAATAATTCTTTAACAAGATAGGAACCCTCTCCCATTTTTCATGAATCAAATATGGGCCTAGCCATATAGAGTTAAATTTTATTTGTTTACCCTTGTCTTCCATTCTAGCACTCCACATTAGGACCACATCTTCAAGCTCAAAATTTCTTGGAATTGCCCTTTGTCATACAAGTATTCTATCTACAACTGCAACTTAGCATTCTTAGCAGAAGCTTTTGTCCTATGCTCACTTAATCCCACCAATTCATCCATCCTTTCTTGCATATCATCTATGATATCCTCATCATACATTTGGATATAATTATATAAACAAATCAGGTTGTTATGAAGCATTCTTGCTTGAATTCGATACACCAAATAAAAAGGTGAATCACCTATTTCTTTCTTAGTTGTTACTCTATCAGCCCAAATTGCTAGATATAACTTGTAATCTCATTCCTTTTTGTTATTATCCAATGTTCTTTTGATGATTTTCAACAAACTCTTGTTTGTAGATTTAGCCTACCAATTTCCTTGTGGATGATATGGATATGATGTTGATCTAGTGATGCCATACTTGTCACAAAATTGTATAAACTCATCTAATCTAAAGCACATGGAATTGTTAGTCACAATCCTCTCTGGACATCATAATTTGGTGATTGTGTTGTTTAGCAGGAAGTTATTCACAACTTTTCTAGAAGCTTTTCTAGTAGGAATGGCCTCTACCCATTTTGTTAAATAATTTATTGCTACAAGAAGCCATGAATATCCAATGCTAGACTTTTTTTCTATTTCTCCCATGATATCCATTCCCCACTATTAGAATGGTGCTTGAACTTCTACTAGCTTCAAAGGGGTATTTCTAGAGAACTTTAGCCTACCAGCAAATCTTTGACAAGGATCACATTTTTTGACTAAAACATGAGTATCCTTGAATAAGATTGGTCACCAAAAGCCAACTCTCATCACCTTATGGATTGTAGTATTGGCCGTATAATGACCTCCATATACTCCTGAATGCATCTTAGTGAGTATTTTTGTTGATTCTTCATGATTAATTCATTTCAATTGTATCCCTTCAAAGTTTCTCTACCAAATCCTCTCATTAATGATAATATATTTTATTGCATGCAGCTTCATAGATCTCCTTTAATTGTTATTCAAATAAAGTGGAGCATCCATATGTTGTAAATAATAAATAACATTTTTGTACCACTCACAGTTATCAATATCACATGTATATGGTCGATGGTCTTCATCAACAAGATTTATCTTATTAGCATCCAAATTAGTTTGAGTCATCATCTTAGCCAATCCCTAGCCTCTCACCAATTTTGTAATTTGGATCTCCATGTTGAATTCTTGGATTTTGTTTATCTATCTACACCTCCTACCAGAAATTTCTTGTTGGGAAAAATATCATTTACAACAACATTAGAAACAAATGATATGATAGTAGAACCTACCAAGTAACACCTAAAAGCTTTAATAACTTTCACAAGAGCATAAAATTTCTTTTCATTGCTTTTTAGTAGCACCTCATGAGAGATGGATTCGTGTGAATCACTACTTATGAAATATGGGCCAATGAGTTTGACTGAAAAATACATATATAGTTAATTCCTGATAGCAATATCACAATTTGACTTGTTGTGGAAAATATCTCCTACTTATCATACTTTAGTTTTGTAGGTTGGAGTGACTTGCTGAAAAATGCAATTGGTTGTTCAAAATCTTCTTCATTCTTCTTGAGCAAGACTGATGTATTGTTTGGAAAGATGAAAAAGAGAAGATGTGCATTAGTTTTACATAGTCAAGTGTTCTAAGCACTGGGGCACTCTTTATTGCATCCTTAATTTCTTAGAAAGAAATTGATGGTTCACCTTCCCATTTGATCATTCCCACTTTCTTAAGCATCTTAGATATAGGTATGCTAATCTCAAAAAAGTTAGTTATAAACCTTCTTAAGAAATTTACTTGGCCAAAGAAAGATTGTATACCTTTGAAATGTTTTGGCTTGGGAACTTTATCTATGGTAGGAACCCTTTCTGGGTCAATCTTGACTCCATCATTAGATAATATATGACCTATCAACTTCCCCTCTATAAATCCAAATGTACATTTACTTGGGTTTAAAGAAATTCCATACTCCAAAGCCTTTTAAAAGATTTTTTTCTAAATGTCTGTAATGATCTTCCTCTTTCTTGGAGTAGGTTGTTAGATCTTCTTGGTAAATAACCATAAATTTATTTGTATATTCTGTAAAGGCAACATCCATTGCTCTTTGGACAGTAGCCACTCCATGGATTAAAGAAAAGAGCATTCAAAACATACACATATGTTCCCCATGGTGTAATAAAAGTGGTTTTGAATTGGTCCCTTTCATCAACCAGCACTTGGTTGTAACCAGAAAACCCATCCATCATAGACATCAACTTAGAGCCAGTGACTTGTTGTAGCATAGCTTCCATGTTGGGTAGATCATAATTGTCTTTCACGGAGGCAATATTGAGATTTCTAAAGTCTACACAGAGCCTAATATCATCATTTATCTTCCTAACTAGCACTAAATTAGATACCCATAAGGAATGTCTTATAGGCTTAATAATACCCCCATCCCTAAGTTTCATTAAGTCCTATATTTTTGGAGCTAGTGTGGGATTGGCATGCCTTTGCTTCTTCTTTTTTTTTTTTTTTTTAAAGGGGTAAACGCTTTGACCTAGAGCTATGAACTAGTGAGGCCACAAACGGGGGACCTCATCCCCATGAGATTTGAACCTTGATGACAAGGATAACAACGCAACAACTTAACCATCACAACATGCCACTATTGGCAACATGCTTTTTCTTTTATCTAAATGATTTAACATTCTATTTTAATGGGGTAACATGATGGAAAAAAATATTCCCTATAAACCTTAAGGTCATCATATGACCATGCAAAAACATGTCAAAACTTCCTTAATAAATAAACTAACGACTTTCTTATAGAAAGGGATAGAGGCTTACTTATATACACCCTTTTGGGAAACTCACTTGTTCCAATGTTGATTTATTCAAGCTTCTATGGTTTCTTGTCTTTGACTTCTAGGTGAACCTTTTCTTGATTGTCAAAAATACTTTCTAGCACTACTAACCCTTTGGGCACTTTATTTGTTTTCAACTAGAGTATTTCTTGGCCAAAGATGGTGTCCTTCCCATCTATGTTCTTAACCAAACTGCTGCAATCTAACTCCTAACCATGGTTATTTTCTTCATGTAGAAGAAAATTTAGAATATCTATGTCTTCTTCAAATACCTGCCAATTTGCTATATTATTAGGAATTGAAGGCCTATTCTACACTTCAATCTTTGAGACCCTGGAAAATGATATGTCATCAAGCGTAATAGCTACATTAGCTAATAGATAAGGCATTTTATTATTACTCATATCTATCCAAGTGATTCCAAAAGCATCAAATGCTTCAATCTAATCACATACAACATTTATGTGTTATTTTAGTCTCTTATTCTTGGATGCATATGTCCCTTTAATCTAAGACACCACTAACTCAGAATCACCAATAACATGCATCTTTTTTATGCCATGACTTACAGCTATTTTTAATCCAAGTAAAAGTGCTTCATACTCTGCTATATTATTTGTTCAAGTGAAATTCAGGGTAAAGGAGTATTTGAATATGTTCTTCTTTGGTGATATAAAAACTACTCCTACCCCTGAACCTTCTTTGGAACTAGGCCCATCAAAATACATTCACCAAATATTCTGTGAATCCATACATCTTTATTTGTCTTGTTGGATCAATGGAACTGTCTTTTCAATTTCTAGAATAGTAATTTCAGCTCTGAAAGCATTTACTTATGTATTTAAGAAACATGTGAAATAAGTATCAATGTTATCTCCAATCATATCATGAATCACCCTTGGTTCTCTATTAACCTTGATGGCTTTATCCTCTATGTGAAATATAGCAAAAGACAAGTCACAGTGTAGGCTACCTCCCATTGCAACACTCCACTTTCTTGAGAATAACATTCCATATTGGGGAGGAATATCAACTACTAGGGCACTCATGGTTAAGTCAACATCAGGATAATTAGCTAACCTATATGGAAGTTCATTAATGGTGCCTAAATAGGTACTTCGCTTGCATCCATGGCTCTACATCTACCTTGTTTGGTATCTACCTTTAGACCAAGGGGCTTCCATGATTTTAAAAGGCATGACAATATTAGAAGCTCCTAAATCAATCATGCAATTCTTCAAGGTTTTTCCATTTATAATCAAACTACGGAAGAAAGGGTCAATATTCTCTATATATGTTGCAGATGAACTATCCAGATACATTTGGGGTGTTTGGGATATGACTCCTTTATCTTCTTTCTCTTTTTGTACAATTTGTACGTCCTACCCTAATGTTGATTCTTGTTTGATGTTGGTACTATTCCTAATTCTCCCTAACTAAGAAAGGGCTTTAATTTTATGTTCCTCTATCCTAAAAACTTCAAACAATGGAACTGTGATAGTAATTTGTGATAACATAGAGATTTGTGATAACTTGAGTTCTTTTGGATCTCAGATTCCTAGTCTAGGATCCAGGAAGATTAATGGGGTCTTATCAAGTCCCCAGAATTGCATCCTACATCCTTGCTAAGGAGTTAAATTTTTGAAAGGACATGTCTTTTTGAAAAAGTCCAAAAGTCAAGAAATTTTAAAGGTCGAAAAGTCAAAAAGTAAAAAGTAAAAAATTGGAATTTTTTTTAAAGAGAGAGAGAGAGAGATGCAAACCAGTGCACCTGCACTAGTGCATGACTTCAAAAGGCACAACACCCCTGTCAGTGATGTGCAAAGTGCTCACCTACACAGTTGTGCATCTTGCACACCACCAACAAGGGGTGAGGTTATTTAAACCCCACACCCCCACCACTTCCTCACTTTTCCATTTTCTCCTAGCATTTCATTAACTCTTGTGTCATACTTTTCTCTAAGCTTTACACTCACAACTCCTCCAACTCTAAACTCCATAGCTTCTAAGGTGCATGGTGCAAACAAAATGAAAGCAGTACACAGGTCCACACTTGGCCTGGTGCGCTACTGTGCAACTCTAAACCCCCCATCTTGCTACTCCATTTAAAAACCTAAAAAAAACTCAAAAAACTTAAAAATGAATAAATGCAATAAAAAGGGTGTGCAATTGTGCACCTAATTAGGTGTGCACCTACGCACCCCAAATAATCAAAACCCTCAAACACAAAAATAAAGGGGTGCACTGTTGTGAACCTGCTTTGGTGTGCAATCGCTCACCCCATAAATATGCAAAAACCTCATGAGCAAAATTAAAGAGGTGGGCAGTGCGCACCTGGTTTGGGGTGCTCCCGTGCACCCCTATCAAACCCAAAGCCTTAAAAACAAAGATGTGCACACTTGCGCACCCAACTTGGTGTGCAAGTGCGCACCCTTATACATTTAGAAGCACCAAAAATGAGGTGTGCACTTGCGCACCTGATCTAGTGTACACCTTATTTTTTTACATTCCTATTGTAAAAAAAGAGGTTATTAGGATATTTTGATGCATTTTTTTTTTCATACTAAAATCTTGTCATTTTTTAACTAACGAGCATCTTCCTTTTGTCATGCAGATATAATGGCATCCTCATCTAGTGAGAAAATAGCACTGAAGCCCATGGTATTCAAGTTCCAAGGGATCCCATCCAAATCAAGGTTCCAGGATGATTACACAGAAATAAAAGATACTAATTTGGGACATACTAACCTGGGAGACTTCTTAAGGATTTTCAACAAGCCTAAGGAGAGATCAGCTTTGGTTTCAACATTAATCTGATTAGGGTTGGTGAATGCAGCTTTGCACCCGACATCAATGCAGTCATCTGAGCTCATTATGATACTGGCATAACACTTTGTTCCTGAGGAAAGGGTGGTGAAGAGCATGACTGGAGAAGTTGTGCTTGACCTCTAACTTGACAAAATTGAGCGGGCCTTTCATCTGCCTAGGGTGGATCAATTCATCAGACTTTCTTATGAGGCAGCAAAAAGGTAGTATAGGGAGCACTTGAAAGAGGCAATTGAGATTATTTGGTCCTCCTATCTTATTGAAAAGACTCCTCTAGGAAAGATAACAGGAAAAGTGGATATGGCAAGGGGGTATATGAAGAAAGATATTGGATACTCCATCATTCTTCTAAGTAGGGTCATGGGTCTATCGGCAGCTGAGAACCTAAATGTTTTCATGATTAACTTTATTAAGACAATCAAGACAGCAAGAATGCCAATTGAATGGGCCATCACATTGAGTGAGAACTTATGTGAACAATTAGGGGCAGTCAAATACAAGAAGAAATTCTATATGACCTCAGACATGGTTTATCTACTAGTAGCAAGGGTAACCAATTATCCTGGACTGTACAAGAGGGGGAACATGTAGGATTCCAATGCCTGGCCTTACATCATCTACCCTCAATTGGTGAGGAAGAAGCTCTTGGGATAGAGCAAAGAATATAGGATCGTGAATGATGCATTCATTTTTGCTACCATTCAATTTATTGAGGGAGATTACGCTAAAAGATTATTTGATGATGTAATAGCACAGAAAATAGCTCTCAAGGCCTACTACATCTAGTTCAAAACATTTACATATCTTAGGGTAGCTAATGCCACTATCAACCTGAAAAAGCTCCCTAGATATCCTTGTGATAGACTAGTTTTGTTGGAGATTGCATGACATATTGAATCTGTGTATGACAGGGTAAGGAAACAACGAAGACCATGTTGAACATGCCCCTTGGTCATAGGACCATATCAAGTGAAGCCAAAATAGGATATTTTGTGTTTCAAATGGGAGTGGGAGCAATATCCTCTTGAGGAGTACAATTCTCCCAGGCCATATTTTTATAACATTGGAAAAGTTGAGAGTTTGGCTTTTAGAGAATTCCACCATGAAGAGGCCATTGAGGACCACTGGATGAATGCAATAAATGACTATGATGTCTATATTAGGGACTACTATAGGATGACTTTGTATTTGGTAGAGAAGGCTTTTAAAATGAGCATTCCTAAGGAGATACTACAACAAGATTCCAAGGAGCTGTTGGACCTCCTATTCAACTCAGACAAAATTTGAGAGAGACCCATAATGAATGTCAAGGTTGACAGGGAGGAGGGTGATGATATTAATCATTAGGTGAGGCATGCCATCAGGATGACAAAGGATTGGATCAAGAAACCCTTTCAACTTGACCTAAAACCTAAAATTTTGATTTTTCATGTGCAAGCCCGCCTAGAGAAAGGTAGAGGAAAGAAAGTTACCATTTGTACCTTTACGGCCTAGTCTCCCAATAGGCCAGAAATGGTATCCCAACTTGACCGCCCAATTGGATACTATCACCCTCTAGAGAGAAAAGGAAAGGGCAAAAGAAAGAGGAGTTCTCTTCAATAGGCCAAAATAGAAGAGGGTGAAGTGTAAGCACCTCCTCAGCAGTCAGAAATAGATGTGCAAGGGTCACAAGATATTGTAGCTTCTCAAGACTAGCCTAACCCTCAATTGCCTCCCTTTGTGCCTAGCTAGTCTAAAGAAGGAGAAATTCAATAGGTCTTTGTTCCTCCTCCATAAGTAGAACCAACATCCCCTTCTACCTCCATGAAACATAAAAGAATTAAGATCCTCTTGAATAAGAGGCAAAGGGTGACTAAAAGAATGATTCCTTACCCATCTATCCCCGAAACTATTCCTAAGGGAAAAGAAGAGGAAGAAGAGGAAGATGAAGAGGAAGATGTACCTTTATAGGGAAGAACCTGGCTAGCTAGAGCCATAGAACAACAAAGGAGAAGAAGTTCCAAAGTAATACTGTCGTCTACCCCAGAGGAACCCTTGGAAGACTCTTCTTCAGAAGATGAGGTACGACAATGGTGGATGAGTAGGATGTTGAGGGTGATGATGTGTTTAAGATGTTAGATTTTGATTTCATGCCCATGGGAATAGAATTGGTTGGGGATAAGATCAGGGATACCCCTATAGGTGAACCCTAATAGGAAGACTAGACATAGAAGTTGCCAGAGTCACAGGGTCCTGATCTTACTCCCTTATCTCCACCACAAGCCACGGTGATAGATAAAGGCTCGGTTACCCCTCCACCCCTAGGTTTAGAAGAATAATAGTTTTAGAAGGAACCTTCACAAGAAGAGGATCCACAATAGATGGCAACCAATGAAGTGCCAAAGGAGGGAGAAATGGTAGAATATTCTCAACTAGCCTCCCAAGACACTGAGGTGCAAACTACAGGGTCCACAGAGACAGAGGCTACAAAAGAAGAGTCATCGCAAAGGGAAAGTACTCTGAGGAGGAGTGATAAGGGAAAGGAGGTAGCCAAACATATTTCTTTGTCATTGAGAGGTAGATCTTCAGTTGAATAGATCCCAAAGTGGCTTAGGAAAGAAATAATGAGGAGCACGAAACCACAATTCCATGCTGATGAGGAGGATATTTTTGAGTTGGCCAAGATCTTGAACAAACTTGAATCCCCATCACATGAAGCAAGACCATTGGCATTTGTCAATAGTACATGGGATCAAGATTTTTTTGCACAAGTTACCATCCCTCTACTAATATAGATATAGAAAGCCTCAGTCCTCAAGATTATCAAATCAAAGAGGTCATGCTTGGGAGCCCACACGAGATATAGCCAGATTAATGGTGACTATGGGGATCAAAGAAGTTTTTAGGAATATGGAATAGGAAGAGGTCAAAATCTAAATACTTCAAAGAAAAAATGAGATCCTAAGAGGATATTTAGCTGAAGTTGTTGGTCCTCTAGACCTCAAGCACCCTGAGGAGACCTTAAACACCATACTCAAAGATCGTGGAGGTGTGCGTTTAGATCCATTTTAAAAGCCTATCAACAGTGGCAGGAAAGTTTTGAAGAGAAGGGCATTTTGATCATCCAAGGAAATTTGAAAGTACTACATGCTACACAGGAGAATGTGAATAAGATGGTAGCAATTTTGAAGCAGGATTTCAACATTATGGATGAAGTACGAGCTTGGATCAAAGACTTGAAAGTTTTGCAAACAATAAAGGGGTAGAGATATAGGATTTCGGTAGATGTATATACAGTGGAAGAATTAGATTTGATTGATGATTAGATAGAGAAGATTGTAGATAGTAATAAAGTAATGGAAACATTACACGTGGAGATCCATCAGCTCAAAGACCAAGCCCGAGAGAAAATTTTGGAAGTAGAGAGACATTATAGCGATGCATGTTTAGAGATTTTTGAAGATGAGGAATGGGGAAATTTGTTGCCTGTAGAGGTAGTAGTGGAGAGTTTTAAGAAGATTTTTGAGGAAGCTACTAATGATGAAGACATCTGGCAAGCTTTTAGAATAGAGGAAGCCCTATTAGAATTGGATACCAAACTTGAGGATTTTGTTGAGACTCAAATTGAGGTAGACAATTATAGACAAAAGGTCAAAGATAAATATGAGGCTCTAGATTTATCAGATGTGGCTAAAATGACTAAGATTATAGAGAAAATCAAGGGCAAATATCCAAACATAGCTTTGGGATGAAGGGGAACAAAACCCAGAAGCTAGAATTTCGATTTTGACACTCAATAAAATTTTGAGATTTTGGACCATTTTGAGGTGCACAGATCTACAGCTTTGCAGGTGCACAGGTCCATAGGTGTGCAGGTGCACAGGTCTTCTTTTCTAGAGATGCACCAACTATTAAATGCCACTTCTAAAAATAGAGCTTTCCATGTATCAGAAAAATGTTTTGATGACAATTTAACTTCGACAAACACCCAGTGAAGGATCAACTTCCAATTTTGGCACTTCCAAACACTTCTACTTTGATTGAAGGCTTTCTTATTATTTCTCCTCTCATAAATTATTTGTTTTTTAACATGCAAAGGCTCATGCATCCAATTAATGAATAAAAAATGGATGGAGTCCTGCTTAGGACCAATTAGATTGGTAGTTTGTATATAATTAGTTTGTTTTATTAAATTAAAAGCATTTTATTGCATGAATATATCTCTCACTCTCAACAAAAATTGAGTAGATTATTTTTTATAAATACTCCATTGTAATATGTAATTGGGGCCACCATTATTTTGTAATAAAATTATGCTTTTGGTGCTCGCATTTGGAGTGTAGTAATTCTTGCCTAAATGTGTCATATTTTTGTGCCTTTATGTTCATGAAATTATGATTGAGCCAAAGGTTTATTGCTTTGTTTTTGGTTGTGTGATTCATTAGTTTTGGTGTTTTCTATGGTTTAGACGAATTCCACTGACATAACTAGCTTGAGAAGAAATCATCGAATTGTGCCTGCATAACTTTTTGTCTCGCATAAGCACACTTTCCATGGCCTTGTGATTTGATGAAGGGTGAAACATCATATGATCACTAAGTTTCTCACCGACGATTGCATCAATGGAATCAAGGAAGCACTGCTCCTCCTTTCATTGGTTACCTACCGATTTCTTTGAAAGCTTAACTCAAAAATGTGTTGTTTTCCATAGCTTATGTCCATTAGGAATTTCAATTTCATTTTATTTACTTTGCTAACCTCCCTATTAGAATAGGACTTTATACTAGTTGCATTCATGAAAAACATAAAAATACAAAAAGATAGTTCTTTCTTGTGTGTTTTATTTTGAAGCAGTGTGCAGATTCTTCATTTGATTCGAAATCAAAATGAACTGGCAAAGGCCTCCTTGTGAAAAATCATATTTATCTTCAATTAAATGAATTCTAGTAGGTCACAAGATCAACTCGAAACCTTGGAGTTGATTCACAAAATCATCTTTTCAAGGGAGGAGTTCACAAGAATTCCTACCATTTAGCATCGTGCATAATAACAACTCAACATGCTTATTAGCATGGTTTACTGGAGGATTCAAATTCTTAAGCAAATTCATAACCTAATCTATTTTGTCATCTTTAGGATTTTTGGTTGTAATAGGCTTATCACCCTCTTTCTTATTTCTCCTAGGATTGAACAACTTAGGATCATCTCTTCTTCCATGTTTCCAAAGGCTCTCCTATTATTTTCAATATTAATGGCTATCTTGAGAGCATGTTTTAGTGTATTAGGATATGTGTCCCTCAGAATATAAGGTATCTTACTATCAAAATCATTGAAATAGGTAGTGAGATATACATTCTCACCTAATCTCATAACTTGGAATAACTTGTACATTCCTTTTTAAAATCTCACATTAAAATCAAATGTAGATTCATTTTGATTTTTCTTAATTTTAAAAAATTCTTTTAGCATGAAACTTGCATTAGTGTTATCTTTGTACTACTCCATGAAAAGCTTCTCTAGATCATCCCAAGAACCAATACTATCATCAAGCAATCTCATAAACTAGTTGTAACAATCATATTTCTCGAGTCTTAATTAACAACTAACATACTCATAGAATACAGTTATTACTTCATTTCTATAGGAAGATAGTTATATTAGTCATGTTCATGTGAAAGAGATTTACCGTTAAAATTAGTTAAATAAAATTTCTTAACTAAGAACTTAAAACACCATTAATGATTTTATTATAGAAATTAAAAACCACATTCCATGGAATTCAACTGATAAATTGTTGTAAGAATGCTTCTGCAATCATCTAGATTAGTTCTTAAATACCACTATAACAATATCAAATAATAGCTGCCATCCAATACTGCTACATCAAAATTAAATGATGATTACCATTAAATACCACTATATAAAATGAGGGTATCACATACTACTGTATAAATTAGGGCATCGATTACCATTGGATCATTTAGGGCTTCTGATACCATTGTATCACTTATGATCTCAGATACCACTGTATCATTTAGGGCTTTAGATACCATTATATCACTTAGGGTTTTAGATACCACTGATTCAATTAGGGCTTCAGATTCTACTATATTATTTATTTTCTTTCTGATTGATTAACTATGGCAATAACATAAGATTAGAAGATATGCTCATATTTATTATTCATATAAATGAAAGATTGATATACAAATCCATTAGATAAATATTTCTCTCACATCTAAATATAAAATAACTATAATGATAAGAAAACTCAATTAATCTCACCCTCTTCTTGCATATAATTCATAAAAGTAAAACTACTTGTTTCTGAAAACAATTGAATGCATAGCTTATCTTTTTCTGTTGTATGTTTGACAACTTGGGAAGAGGTGAAACATTGTCAGGGGCTTAACCACCCAACCTAAAACCATAACTTTATTCCCCACACAATCTCTAATGAGAAAGGCCCTCCCGACCCAAAATTGGACTTGGAACATTTGTCATCTACTGAGCAATCCTAGTATCTATACCACTCGACTTAACAGCGAGAGATTACAATATCATGACCATGCGTGAGCTATTAAATGATATTATTCTATATTAAATGTATCATATCTGAATTTCATTTTCTAAATAATTACAGACTCTATCTCACCTCTTCACCCTTTTCCATGGCTATATAGCTGGTGAATCTTAGGTGCTTAGATCTCAAAGCAATCGGCTATGTCAATTATACAAGAAGATCACATGCATCCAACATTTCACAATCTGTGATTACATGATTATGTTTGAAGATTTCCAGATTCTAGAATTTATTTTAATATCCATTAGTATAATAATTTACGGATCCATACCATGTTTACTTGGCTTTCACTTGCCATGAACAAGGTTAAATTTAAAGAAAGTCAATCTGTAAATTCAAACAAGATATCATCATGATAAATGCTGAGAATCACTGCTATGAAATTTGATGTTATTGTACTTTTTATTTTAGGTTTATTGCATTGGAAAAATCTCCCATAAGAGATGCTATTCGACTCTTTTATGATGAATCGAGAAAGTATGAAGTAAGGAGAAGATTCATTAATCATATCATGGATTATTCAACAAGCTTATAATGTAATCATGGTTAAGAAAGATAACCCTGAGCCTACCTGGCTGCTATAGAAATAAATAAACATAATGGAATGGTAATCCTATGACCTGTTAATGATTTGGAAATTTTTTGATGATATTGAACTCTGTTCGATCTCTTTAGCTACTTGAGATGTCACCTCTAGTGCTCTTAGCCATGAATCTCAGCTAGAATTACTCGCACGACAAGGAATAGATATCACTCTATTTGTTCAAGTTATTAATCGATATTTGCAAGGGTAAATCATTGTATATTGCTATGAATTTGGCTAAAGAAATTTGGAAATAAAATTGTAGAAGGGATCTAGAACTATGGAGGCAATGCGTCTAACACTTCTCTTGGCTTTCATATAAGGAACGAGCCATGACTTCTGGGCTCCCACCAGTTACAAAAAGATTATTCACCCATTTGAATTCCAAGTATTAAATCAATTGGAAAGAGAGGGAAAAGAAAAATAAAAAGGTTGGAAGAGAAGTTGAAAAGATAATAATACAATTTGAATTGCTAAATATTAAATTGATTTTCATGCCAAGTGTTAATCAGTTAAAAGCAAGAAATTTAAATGGAAAGAATAGAGCTAGAAGATTATAATTCAAATGTTATTATATTTTGAATATTATTATAATCTTATATTTATTTATGTACATGTAAATATATTAAAAGGGTAACATCACTTTATTAAATTATTATAATAAAATGGTGCCATATCATTTTTATATTTATATGCACGTATATAAATATATCTATTATAATAATAAGGTGAAAGATCGTATTCAATTGTAAGGTACATTTTATATTTTAGCTCAATTATTTATGTTTCTCAAATTATTTATTAAAAAAGCTCATGCGGGTCCCACAGATGTATCCTATTTCAAGTTGCTAGGTTCTCAATCCATCTGCCTAGTGATGGTGATGCTCCTATGCCTAATTCTTTTTTGACAATGCTTCCACCCTTTTGATGGATTTTCTGCAAAGAAATTCTTTGTAATTAAATTATATATAATTTAATCATAAATAATCATAATAGTTAACCATCTTCTCAATTCTGCAAATTCGTGATAAATGATCAACTAGCTTGTTATCTTTACTTGAAATTATAATGACTAACGCTCTTACCATTTTGTAAGATTGTAACAAATTAAATTGCCAACTGACTTCATGTGAACCTCAACAGCTATATTTTAAATTAGGTCAAAAATTGGGATGTGACATACCATTCCCCTTGCGTTTCATCATCCTCAATGAACTTGAAATTGAAATGAACATTATAAAGGAGCATTTTAAAATTGGAATGTAACGTACCATTCCCCTTTGTTTTTCATTGTCCTTGATGATCACTGCAAATCAAACACTAAAAGAATATTCCAAATACAAGATTTATATAGCATAATGATATAATTTCTTTTTCAAAATCAAAATCATAATTGAAACTCAAGATCCATTTTTACTTCAAAGTTTCCAAAAAGATACTTGCATGGTAACATAAAATTAAACACGTACTCACCTAAGTTCACTTTACCGTACTTGTGGTCATCTTGGCACCAATTGAGTTGATTCTATTTCATATTCATGTCATACTCGTGTAGACACTCACCATATCATTAGTTCAATTCTATATTGATATCTTCATTTAAGAGAATTTTCAAGGTTCAATGACTGAAAGTAAGATAACTATTCAAAATTAGGTTCTTCAACTAGGAAGTTCTAGATCATAACTTGATTGTAATTTAATTCACTTATTCATACCATCTGGCATATGGCACTTATTAATGGGTAGATCATCCTTGTAAACTTACAAATCACTTGAAAAAAGTTAGTGAATCCATATTTTTCCATTTATGTAACCTTGGCCTTCATGGCTATCTCATAACATTTCATTAGAATAATCATCTCATGATACAATATACACTTCATCTCTAAGACAATATACAACAACTTAGTATGTAAAGTCAACATCGCATGTGTATTATACATGAATAATAGTGTGTCACAGGGTAAAAACATGATATACGATGCAAGATCATCATACAACTAATCAAGATCATAAGCATCTCAAATAAATCTCATGAGTAGCTCATCATTCATCTATAAATATTTGGAGGTTTATCTTTTCCATTTGTATGACCTAGGCTTTCATGCCCATCTTGTCATAAGTTTACCATATGTATGACCGAGGCTTTCATGCCCATCTCATCATAAGTTTACCATATGTATGACCTAGGCTTTCATGCCCATCTCGTCATAAGTTTACTATATGTATGACCTAGACTTCCATGCCCATCTCGCCATAAGTTTACCATATGTATGACCTAGGCTTCCATGACCATCTTGTCATAAATTTACCATATATATGACTAAGGCTTCCATGCCCATCTCATCATAAGTTTACCATATGTAGGACCTAGGCTTCCATGTCCATCTCGTCATAAGTTTACCATATGTATGACCTAGGCTTTCATGCCCATTTCATCATAAGTAACATCCCAATATCCAGTTATGTAGTTTAAATCTTTTTCAACATTTACATTTTTAGTTTCTCAAAAATAATGTTGGGCCTAAGGGTTCAACATTGTACCCAGCGCTCTGATACCATATGTAACAACCAGATTTCCTGGGTCTTAATTAACAACATACTTATAGAATAAAGTTATTACTTCATTTCTATAGGAAGACAGTTATATCAGTCATGTTCATGTGAATGATATTTACCATTAAATTTTAGTTAAATAAATTTTTTAATAAATAATTTAAAATGCCATCATTGATTTTATTGTAGAAATTAAAAACCACATACCATGGAATTTGAACCGATAAATCATTGTAAGAATGCTTCTGCAATCATCCAAATTAGTTCACAAATACCACTATAACAATATCAAATAACAACTATCATCCAATACCGCTACATTGAAATTAAATGATGATTACCATTAAATACCACTATATAAAATTAGGGCATCACATACCACTGTATCACTTAGGATCTTAGATACCATTGTATCATTTAAGGCTTTAGATACCACTGTATTAGTTAGGGCTTCAGATACCACTGACTCAATTAGGGTTTCAGATACCATTGTATCATTTCTTTTCCTTTTGATTGCTTAACTATGGCAATAACATAAGATTAGAAGATATGCTCATATTTATTATTCATATAAATGAAATATTGATATAACAATCCATTAAATAAATCTTTCTCTCACATCTAAATGTAAAATAACTATAATGATGAGAAAAATCAATTAATCTTACCCTCTTCTTGCATATACTTCATAAAAGTAAAACTACCTATTTCCGAAAATAATTAAATGCATAACATATATTTGTCTATTGTACATCTAACAACTTGGGGAAAGGTGAAACATTGTCAGGGGTTTAACCACCCAATGTCAGACCATAACTTTATTCCCCACACAATCCCTAATGAGAAAGGGCCTTCCTACCTAGAATTAGACTTGGAACGTCTGTCATCTACTGAGAAATCTTGGTATCTATACCACTCGACTTGATAATAGGAGATTACAATATCATGACCATGCATGAGCTATTAAATGATACTATTCTAGATTAAATGTATCATATCTAACTTTTATTTTCTAAGTCATTACAGACTCCATCTCACCTCTTCATCGTTTTCCATGGCTATATAGCCGATGAATCTTAGGCATTCGAATCTCAGAGCAATCAGCTCCGTCAATTATACAAGAAGATTACATGCATCCAAAATTTCATAATATGTGATTACATGATTATGTTCTTTAAAGATTCTATAATTGATTCTAATATTCATTGGCATAATAATTTATCGATCCATACCATGGTTGCTTGGCTTTCACTTGCCATTAACAATGTTAAATTTAAAGAAGGTTAATCTTTGAATTCAAACAAGATATCATCATGATAAATACTAAGAATTTTTGCTATGAAATTCAATGTTATTGTACTTTTTATTTTAGGTTTATTGCATTAGAAAACTCTCCCATTAAAGATATTGTTCAACTCTTTTATGATGAATCAAGAAACTATGAAGTAAGGAGAAGATTCATTAATCATATCATGGATTATTTAGCAAGCTTATAATGTAATCATGGGTAAGAAAGATAATCCTGAGCCTAGCCGACTGCTATAGAAATAAATAAACATAATAGAATGGTAATCCCATGACCTGTTAATGATTTGGAAATGTTTTGATGATATTGAACTCTGTTCGATCTCCTCAGCTACTTGAGACATCACCTTTAGCTCTCTCAACCATGAATTTCAGCCAAAATTACTCGATCACAAGGAATAGATATCGCTTTATTTGTTCAAGTTATTAATTGATATTTGTAGGGGTAAATCACTGTATATTGCTATGAAGTCAGATAAATAAATTTAGAAATAAAACTACAAAAGGAATCTAGAACTATGGAGGTAATATGTCTGACACTTCTCTTGGCTTTCATATAAAGGAACAAGTCCTGACTTCTTGGCTCCCACCGGTTACAAAAAGATTATTCGCCCATTTGAATTCCAAGTATTAAATTGATTGGAAAAGAAGAGGGAAAAGAAAAATAAAAAGGTTGGAAGAGAAGCTAAAAATATTATAATACAATTCAAATTGCTAAATATTAAATTGATTTTCATGCCAAGTGTTAATTGGTTAAAAGCAAGAAATTTAAATGGAAGATATTTAAATGAAAAGAATAGAGCTAGAAGATTTTAATTGGAATATTATAATTCAAATGTTATTATATTTTGAATATTATTATAATCTTATATTTATTTGTGTACATGTAAATATATTAGCATGGTAACATTACTTTATTAAATTATTATAATAAAATGGTGCCATATCATTTTTATATTTATATGCATGTATATAAATATATCTATTATAATAATAAGGTGAAAGATTGTATTAAATTGTTTAAGGTATGTTTTATATTTTAACTCAATTATTTATGTTTCTCAAATTATTATTTAAATAGCTCATGTGGGTCCCACAGATGTATCTTGTTTCAAGTCACTAGGTTCTCAACCCATCTGCCCAATGATGGTGATGCTTCTATACCTAATTCTTTTCTAACAATGCTTCCACCCTTCGACGCATTTCTGCAAGGAAATTCTCCATAATTAAATTATATATTATTTAATCATAAATAATCATAACAGTTAACCAGCTTCTCAATTCCATGAATTCGTGATAAATGATCAACTAGCTTGTTATTTTTACTTAAAATTATAATGACTAACCATCTTACCATTTTGCAAGATTATAACAAATTAAACTGCCAACCGATTTCATGTGAACCTCAACGGCTATATTTTAAATTAAGTCAAAAATTGGGATGTAACATACCCTTCCCCATATGGTTCATCATCCTTGATGATCTTGAAATTGAAAGGAACATTATAAAGGAGAGCATTTTAAAATTGGAATGTAGCATACCATTCCCCTTTGTGTTTCATCATTCTCGATGATCACTACAAATTAGATACTAAAAGAATATTCCAAATACAATATATATATATATATATATATATATATATATAGCATCATGATATCATTTCTTTTTCAAAATGAAAATCATAATTGAAACTCAAGATCCATTTTTACTTCAAAGTTTCCAAAAAGATACTTTCATGGTAACATAAAATTAAACACGTACTCACTTGAGTTCACTTTACTGTACTTGTGGTCATCTTAGCACCAATTGAGTTGATTCTTTTTCATATTCTTGTCATACTCATGTAGACACTCACCATATCATTAGTTTGATTCCATATTGATATCTTCATTTAAGAGAATTTTTAGGGGTCAATGAATGAAAGTAAGATAAGTATTCAAAATTTGGAATTCTTCAACTAGGAAGTTCTAGATCATAACTTGATCGTAATTTAAATCACTTATGCAAACCATCTAGCATATGATACTTATTAATGGGTAGATCATCCTTGCAAAGTTACAGATCACTTGAAAAAGGTTAGTGAATCCATGTTTTTCCATTTATGTAACCTTTGCCTTCATGGCTATCTCATAACATTTCATTAGAATAATCATCTCATGATAGAATATACACTTCATCTCTAAGACGATATACAATAGCTCAGTATGTAAAGTCAACATCGCATGTGTATTATACATGAATAATAGTGTGTCATAGGGTAAAAACACGATATACAATGCAAGATCATCATACAACTAATCAAGATCATAAGAATTTGAAATAAATCTCATGAGTAGCTAATCATTCATCTATAAATATTTGAAAGTTTATCTTTTCCATTTGTATGACCTAGGCGTTCATGCCCATCATGTCATAAGTTTACCATATGTATGACCTAGGCTTTCATGCCCATCTTGTCATAAGTTTACTATATGTAAAGCTAGGCTTCCATGCCCATCTTGTCATAAGTTTACCATATGTATGACCTAAGCTTCCATGCCCATCTCATCATAAGTTTACCATATGTATGACCTAGGCTTTCATGCCCCTCTCGTCATAAGTAACATCCTATTTTCCCAATGTGACTTTTTTTTATAGTTTTGATTGTAATATCTAGTTATGTAATTTAAATCTTTTTCAACATTTACATTTTCAATTTCTCAAAAATAGTGTTTTGCCCAAAGTTTTAGCATTAAACCCAATGCTCTAATACCATATGTAACAACTATATTTTTTGGTTCTTAATTAACAACTAATATACTCATAGAATACAGTTATTACTTCATTTCTATAGGAAGACAGTTATATCAGTCATGTTCATGTGAATGAGATTTACCGTAAAATTAGTTAAATAAAATTTCTTAACTAAGAACTTAAAACACCATCAATGATTTTATTATAGAAATTAAAAACCACATACCATGGAATTTGAACTGATAAATCACTATAAGAATGCTTCTGCATTCATCCAGATTAGTTTGCAAATACCACAATAAAAATACCAAAAAATAACTACTATCCAATACTACTACATTAAAATTAAATGATGATTACTATTAAATACAACTATATAAAATTAGGGCATCACATACCACTATTTCAATTAGGGCATCGATTACCATTGGATCATTTAGGGCTATTGATACCACTATATCACTTAGGATCTTAGATACCACTATATCATTTAGGGCTTTACATACCATTGTATCACTTACAACTTCAGATACCACTGATTGAATTAGGGCTTCAGACACCATTGTATCATTTATTTTCCTTTTGATTGATTAATTATGGCAATAACATAAGATTAGAAGATATGCTCATATTTATTATTCATATAAATGAAAGATTGATATAACAATCCATTAGATAATTCTTTCTCTCATATCTAAATGTAAAATAATTGTAATGATGAGAAAATTCAATTATTCTTACCTTCTTCTTGTATATACTTCATAAAATCAAACTACTTGTTTTCAAAAATAAGTGAATGCATAGATTATCTTTGTCTATTGTACATCTGACAACTTGGGGAGAGGTGAAACATTGTCAGGGGCTGAACCACCCAACTTCAAACCATAACTTTATTCTCCACACAATCTCTAATGAGAAAGGCCCTCCCTACCCATAATTCGACTTGGAACATTTGTCATCTACCAAGCAATCTTGGTATCTATACCAGTCGACTTAACAATAGGAGATTACAATATCATGACCATGCATGAGCTATTAAATGATATTATTCTAGATTAAATGTATCATATATGACTTTCATTTTCTAACTCATTATAGACTCCATCTCACTCTTCACCCTTTTCCATGGCTATACAGCAGGTGAATCTTAGGTGTTTGGATCTCAGAGCAATCAGCTCTATCAAATATACAAGAAGATTACATGCATCCAACATTTCACAATCTATGATTACATGATTATGTTCTTTAAAGATTCCAAAATTGATTCTAATATCTATTGGCATAATAATTTATGGATCCATACCATTGTTACTTGGCTTTCAATTGCCATGAACAAGGTTAAATTTAAAGAAGGTCAATTTGTAAATTCAAACAAGATATCATCATGATAAATGTTGAGAATTGTTGCTATGAAATTTAATGTTATTGCACTTTTTATTTCAAGTTTATTGCATTGGGAAACTCTCCCATAAGAGATACTATTTGACTCTTTTATGATGAATCAAGAAACTATGAAGTAAGGAGAAGATTCATTAATCATATCATGGATTATTCAACAAGCTTATAATGTAATCATAGGTAAGAAAGATAATTTTGAGCCTACCCGACTGCTATAGAAATAAATAAACATAATGGAATAATAATTCCATGACCTATTAATGATTTGGAAATTTTTTCATGATATTGAACTCTATTTGATTGCTTCAGCTGCTTGAGATGTCACCTTCAGAGCTTTGAGTCGTAAATCTGAGCCAAAATTACCTACACGACAAGGAATAGATATCGCCTATTTGTTCAAGTTATTAATTGATATTTGCAGGGGTAAATCATTTTATATTTCTATGAAGTTGGCTAAAGAGATCTAGAAATAAAATTGCAGAAGGAATTTGGAACTGTGGAGGTAATGTGTCTAACACTTGTCTTGGCTTTCATATAAAGTAACGACCCGTGACTTCTTGGCTCCCACCAATTACAAAAAGATCATTCACCCATTCGAATTCTAAGTATTAAATGGATTGGAAGAAGAGAGGGAAAAGAAAAATAAAAAAGGTTGGAAGAGAAGTTGAAAAGATTATAATAAAATTTGAATTTCTAAATATTAAATTGATTTTCATGCCAAGTGTTCATCAGTTCAAAGCAAGAAATTTAAATGGGAGATATTTAAATGGAAAGAATAGAGCTAGAAGATTATAATTCAAATGTTGTTATATTTTGAATATTATTATAATCTTATATTTTTTTATGTACATGTAAATATATTAACAGGGTAACATCACTTTATTAAATTATTATAATAAAATGGTGTCATATCATTTTTATATTTATATGCACATATATAAATATATCTATTATAATAATAAGGTGAAAGATTGTATTATATCCATTAAGGTACATTTTATATTTTAACTCAATTATTTATGTTTCTCAAATTATTTATTTAAATAGCTCATGCAGGTCCCACAAATGTATCTTGTTTCAAGTTGCTAGGTTCTTAACCCATCTACCCAGTGATGGTGATGCTCTTGCGCCTAATTCTTTTTTGACAATGCTTCCACCCCTTCAACATGTTTTCTACAAGGAAATTCTCCATAATTAAATTATATATTATTTAATCATAAATAACCATAACGGTTAACCATCTTCTCAATTCCATGAATTCGTGATAAATGATCAACTAGCTTGTTATCTTTACTTGAAATTATAATGACTAACCATCTTACCATTTTGCAAGATTATAACAAATTAAACTGCCAACTGACTTCATGTGAACCTCAATGGATATATTTTAAATTAGGTCAAAATTTGGGATGTAACACTAGTCCCTAACATTCATTGTGAGTGAATGTACATATAGCTTCATGACAACATCTTCATGTTCTACCTCATAATCATTTAGGATGTTAATAAATTTTATGAGATGTTCTTCACCAATAATGACATTGTTTCCAGATAACTTTGTAACTCTATCTCTAGAGTCATTAGAGATAGGATGAGGAAAACCTGGGATACCTATTAAGTACATTTTCTTATATCTTTCCATATAAATGGGTCTTTTCTAAAATCCTAAGACATTTGAAGTGTTAGGTCCAACCACTTGGGTTTGTATGGGAATTTTGCCTTGTTGGGTTGCAGCTAATTGACTAGTAGTAGTGGCTAAGGAGGTTGGTATTGATTGGGAAAAAACTTGGCTATTGATCGCAACTCCATAAGTTGGAATAGAAGGTATAGATTATGACGTCTAGTTTTTCTAAGTTGTTAAGCCAGAAGTGGATTTGAGGAAATGGATTTTCCTCCTTGTCTCTACTTCTTTAGCCCCATTTTCAACTTTCTTTAGTTCTTTTACAAGATCTTCCCTCTCCTTTTTTGCTCTTGCCAAATCTAAGTTAATTTTTGAAATAACAAGGTTTTTAGGGGCAACTTGAGGCTCATTGATTTGTACAGCTACAACCTTTGTCTTTCCCTTATCAATATTCTTAATGCTAATATTTATTACATTTTCTTTAATGGATTTATAGGGTTGGACTTGCAAAATGGCAATTCCTTCTTTCTCTTGTAAAGTACGTTCTTGGTCTTGAATTTTTGACCTTATTTATCCCATATCTCCAAAGATGTTTGAGTGTAGAGTAGAAGACTTCTCTTCTAACTTCCTATTTTTCTCTTTTAATTCTTCCATTCTTCTAAGAAAAAATTCCCCCTATATAAGGAAATTCATGGTCATTACTTCTTTTTCTTTCTCCAAATTTACATGTTTGGCATCTTTCTTTGCAACTTTCTTCGTAAGTATTTCAATCTCAAATAACAGCTCATCAGGATATGCAAAGGTGGTTTCCAAATCTATAGGGTCCTCTAGATCTATAAGATTTATTTCTACATATGGGATTTGCCCAAGATTTTTCCTAATATTCGAGGTGTTTTTATATACCCATCATTGGTTTACCTCCTTAGACATATTGGGTCTAAAATTAGTATCTCCTATGGAAGAGACAATTTTATCTTGGTATATTCTTTCTTCTAGAAATGGGGTAGTGAAAATTTTAGCTAGAAGCCTAGTGTTCTTAGACTCAGAATTTAGGGATGAGGATTCTCTTTCTATCGTATGCTGATATTGGGAATGAGCTAAGGTATTATCTCATGGTTTCCATGTGTGGTTAGGATCTCCTTTCTTCTTAGGTTGGTTCTTCCTACCAACTTGAGGTAGTTCTATGTACAGAGGGACCTCTAGATTTTCCTTCATATATGCTCTTGTGTTTTATACACACTTAATATAACACTAGCTACTAAACCTTTGATTAAGTCACTACCCACTAAGGGGAAAAACTTTTAATACAAATAGAAGACAGGAAAATATCATGAGAATAGAATGCTTAAATATAGCTTTGACACAAGGGCCCAATACATAAAAACTTCAACATGCTAGCTTAAGCAAACTAGAGTAATAGGCAAAAGAGGAAGAGGGCACAAAATCGGCAAACAACTATCCCCCCATGGCACTTTATAAAATAGTGTGAGTACAACGAATCACAATGATGAAAAGGATCTTGAAATGCAAGAGTGACACTTTATCTCAATGTGTTTGCATAAAGATGCTTACAATGAATGTCAACAATGATCAAAAAAAGCATAAGACTGATACAACATAAGGTACAGCCCAAAACGAAGCATCTAAAGCAAAAAAATTGATCCCCAGATTTGAAACAACTAGGATATCCACTAGAATGCAAAAATGCATAAGACTGAATAAAAAGTTCCTGGAGCAGAATCTGGAACAACAAAATATAAAGAAGTCCAAAATCGGAGATCGGATGCTCAAGATACGCCTCCTAGAGTGCAAAATAGAACATCCAACTTTGACTACCAAAATAGGCAACCAAATCACATCAAAACTCAAAAACACCTGCACCATCATCTTTGTCTCGAAACCAGCTTTCCAACACATTTTTTGGATTGAAAAAATACATCTATATGCTTGAGTTACGGAAAAAAAAACCTCCAGGGCCTCCGGAATACATAATTTTTTTTTTAATTAAAAAAAATTAAAATAAAATAAAAATCCCGCACCACCCCTGCACCGCTGGTGGAGTGGTGGTCGGGCAGTGGTTGGGTAGAGGGAGGGCAGAGTTGTAGCAAACACCACCGGTGGAGTTGTTGCGGGCCATTGGCAGACCGCTAGCGGTAACTTGTAGCGATGGTCGTCAGCGGTGACCGCTAATGGCTCCACTACGGTTGGTTAACTGCTGCACAGTTAAAATTGCATTTTTTTATTTATTTTTTATGATTTTAATAAAATTTTTACCTCAATTTGCATGCCAAAGGCCATATAGCCCTGTCAGGCAAAAAAAATTTGCCTCTCAGATCAATGTTGTCCAAATCAAACAAATTTTATATCAAAATGGGGGTTTTGACACCTTCTGAATCCCTCTGTCGTGTCCGTTGACCTCAAACTACTCCAAAAATTGGTGACCCCCCTATTTTCTCAGAAAAACCTAAAAAAATATTGAATCTGATCTGCCAAACCCTTGTTCTCCCTTTTTCTTGAAACATCGAACAAGCTACAATAGCATCCTGATGATGGATCATGTAGTATGATCCGAAACGTTGATGTAAAAAAATTATACACAATTAAATCCAAAAATTTGATAGCACATTAGCATGGATTGTGGAAATCTAATAAATCGCACAAGCTACAATAGATCTGGCTCTGATACCATGTAATATTTGAGTAAAAGTACATAACAAATCCATAAAGCCCAAGAAAGCCTACATGCAGAAAACCTATCATGGAGAAGAAAAAGATAAGAAGAGGCAAGGGTTTGATCTGAAAAACTTAGACGAAGAAAAGTATTATTCAACGAATTCTTGATAAAAAATTACAAAGAGATCAATCCTTATAAAAGGAGATCGAAACTCGAAAAGGGTAACCTAAAAGCCTAAAAAAGCTAGGTTTCATAATATAATTAATAAAATATTAATTATATGCACCTACAAGATAGCTTAAGCAAACTAGAGTAATAGGGTCCTCTTTTGGTGAATAAGAAGGTTGTAGAAGCTTCAAAGAAGGTTAATCAATTGCAACCTTCTGATTCCACTTTGCCTCTAGGCATGGATGGAAAGACTGTTCCTTAGGATGTGCTATTGAAGACAACCCCAAATTCCTCTCTAGTCATTAAGGAGCGGCAGATGATTAATATCCAACCCCAACTGATTGAGGGTGCTTTGGTTGAGGAAAGGGTGGATCCTCAAGTGATTTTAGGAGAAGTAGAAGGCAAGGATGCCCCACAGTAGGTTGTTTAGGAGGCTGTGAAGTTAAGGTCTCCACTTTCTGTGGGAGGGCTTGACCCAGCCTCCATTAAGGAGTAGAAGGATAGAGTTAATAGGGATATTATCATCTATCAAGACCCAGAGGAAAATCTTGTTTCCTCTAAAGCTGGACAGACCAGTATAGGAAAGATGGTCATTTTGGTGAAGGATTTGGACTAGTGGGAGGATCTTCCAAGCAACCCAAAGTTTTCTCTCGAGGCTTCTAGGTCGTTGAATTTTGGCAGGGAGAGTGAATTCCTTCTTTCCCCAAAGCCGAGGAAGAAAAATGTTAGAGAACCTTTTATGGCCTCTCTGGCGGAGGCTAGGAGCTGTTGTAAACTGGATATGGGCTCAATAGCCAAAAGAGGCAGAAAATCAAAGAAGGAAGCTAGAGAGGAGGAGACTAGAAGAAGGTTGGCGAATGGGCACCAAAGAACTCTTCAAGAGTGTTCCAAGAATTAAATATGAAGATCATATCATGGAATATTAGGGGCCTTAATGGAGCCCATAAACAAGAAATTATTAGGAACCTGATTAGAGATCAGAGACCAAACATCTTGATGATCCAAGAAACTAAGATGAAAAAGGACTTTTTGGGGAAGATTAAGTTTAGCAACTTGATGAGTGGGGAGGCTTCAGACTCTGATGGTGCCTTTGGGGGTTTGCTGACCCTTTTTAAAACCAAAAAATTTAGAATGGAATTTTCTTATAATGAAGGTAATATTCTTTTGTGTAAAGTTTTCCATATCCCTTTCAATGATTGCTAGTTCTTGCTAAACTTATATGCCCCCAACAATAAGAGAGAAAGAAAGAATTAATAGATTAGAGCTCGAAGTCTAGTGCAGAGTAGCAATTTAAAGAAAGGAATTATTATGGGTGACTTTAACATGCCTCTGTTGGATGAGGAGAAGAAGGGAGGTCTGCCTCCGAATTGGGAAAGTAAACATGACCTATCAAACTTCATTAATGGTCTAGCTTTTCTAGATATGGACCTCATAGGAGGTACCTTTACTTGGTCAAATAAATGCATTTGTTAGGACTATATTCAAGTCAGATTGGATAGAGCTCTTATCACTCCCGATTGGCTATAGTCTTCCTCTTACAATTTAGCTCTTTTTCCCATAGTGGGTTCTGACCACTCCCCTATTTCCCTTTCGGTTGTTCCTATAGGCCCCAAAAGATCTCCCCCTTTTCGTTTTGAAAAAATTTGGACCTCTCATCCTGATCTTTTAGATAAGATAAAGCTCTAGTGGAGTATTGATGTGGAAGGCATAGCTATGTATAGGGTTGCTAGAAAATTTAGCAACGTTAAAAGAATGGTTAAAGCTTGGAACAAGTCTAATTTTGGCCACATATTCTTTGAGAAGGAATTCCTATTTGACAATATTTCTTCTATCCAAGCCTCTATTAAGGAGGATGGGTATGACTAGTTAAATAGGGAGGCTGAGCTATCTATCCTTTCAAAATTACACAATATTATTAGTAAAGAGGAGAAGTTCTAGAGACAAAGATCAAGGGTTAATAGGCTCAAAGAGGGAGACTAGAATATGAATTTTTTTCATCTTTCTACTCTAAAACACTGACCTAATAACATAATCTCAGGTTTAAAGAAAGGACAGGGTATGTTAACCAAGGATGATGAAATCTCAGTTGAAGCTATTTCTTTCTTCTCCTCCCTGTTGTCTTGGGATCCTATGCTATCCAAAGTGGATTAGGATGACATTGTTTCCTGCATCCCTCATATCATCCATCCTCACCATAATAAACTGCTTCGGGCCATTCCTTGTGATTCAAAAGTTAGAGAAGCTCTCTTCTCTCTACTAGCAGATAAATCTCCTGGCCTAGATGGTTTCCCTATTTTCTTTTTCCAATTGTTTTGGCCAGTTATGATGAAGGATGTGGTGAAGATTGTTCTGGAATTCTTTGGGGCTAGAAGCATCCTAAAAGAGATTAACTCTACTTTTTTAGTTCTCATTCCTAAAGATCCTAGAGCCAATTCCTTGGACAAGTTTAGACCAATTAGCCTATGCAATTCTTTTTAAAAGATCATTTCGAAGGTTCTTACTTCCAGGTTGCTCAAGCTCCTCCCTTTGATAATATCTCAGTAGCAAACTAGTTTTGTCCTGGGCAGACAAATTTTAGACTTGATAATGATGGTGCATGAAGCGATTCACTCTATGGAAGCTGGAAAAAGGGAAGGGATGTTACTTAAACTAGACCTATCAAAAGCCTATGACTAGGTTGATTGGTCTTTCCTGGATATGGTGCTTAAGGCTTTTAGGTTTGATGACAAAACATGTAATCTTATTTCTTAGCTGGTAACTACTTCCTCACTTGCTATTTTAGTTAATGGATCCCCCTCTAATTTCTTCAAACCTTCTCGTGGTCTTCATCAGGGGGATCCTCTTTCACCTATTCTCTTCATAATCTTGGCAAAATGCATAGGCAGACTTATTGAGAAGAATAAGAAGGAAGGGAGAATCAAAGATATTAAACCTTCTTCTAAAAGTGCCCCTTTTACGCATCAGTAATTTGTTGATGATACTATAATGGGAGGGGAGGCTTCTGTTAAGGAGGCAAAGGCAATGAAGGACATCTTGGATACCTACTCCAGAGGGTCAAGATAGCTTATCAACTAGGATAAGAGTTTTGTTTTCTTTATCAATACTCTTAAGGATAGACAGAAGAAAATCTCCAGAATTCTAGGATGTAGTGTGGGGAAGCTTCCATCTACCTATCTTGGGCTCCCTTTGGGCACGAATCCTCCTAATTCTTTCTGGAACAACATTATGGATAGATTCGGTAAGAAGCTAGTTGGTTGGAAAGGGGCCTCTCTAAGCCAAGCTAGAAAATGCCAACTGGTTAAATTTTACTCTTCAAAACTTGCCTGTTTATGCTTTGAGCATTTTTGTGATCCCTGTGAAATTTGTTGAGAGGATGGAAAAAATTCAGAGAGACTTCTTATGGACGGGGGCTGAAAAGAATAAAAGGTATCCACTGGTTGCTTGGGAAAAAGTTAGCCTCCCAAAGAAAAATGAAGGTCTTGGCATCAAGAAGCTAACTCACCTCAATAAGGATCTTTTGGCTAAGAAATTATGGTGTATCTTCAGCAACACAAGGGAGTGGAGAGACATTCTGGTAAACAAGTACATAAAGAAGCCCTCTAAACAATTTACCCTCTTTAGTGAAGATATCCCAAGAGGATCTGCTGTTTCAAATGGTTTCTTAAGAGCCAAGGACCTAGCAAATTCTAGAGTTTCTTGGAAATTTGGAAATGGGGAGGATATCTAGTTTTGGTTTGATAGCTGGCTTATTCAAGGCCCTCTTATGAACAACCTTAGCTATGAGGTCTAGGTGAATGACTGCATCAACCATTTTGGGCAGAAAGTTAGTAACTATAGGAACGACCAGGGATGGATAGACCTTTCTGTCATATTTGAAGATCTTAATCCAATTATGATAATGCTAAAATCTATGGCCCTAAATAATGATAGGGATGAATTGGTTTGGGGAGATAATGCCAATTGGCTATATATTATTGCCTTTGGGTATTCAGCCCTTTGGAGATTAAATGAGGTTCCTCCTTGGTTGAGGGCTTGGCTCCCTGGCCTCACTCCAAAAATTAATATGTTCTATTGGCTGGCTCTACAGGACAAAATCCTCATCCAAGATAACCTCATTATAAGAGGTCATACTATGCCCAACATATGTGTGTTATGTAAAGATTAGACAGAGACCGGTCTGTTCATTCACTGCTCCTTCTCCAGGGAGGTTTGGGTTTTCCTCACTCAGGACTTGGGTTTTAGCTAGTGTGTGCGTTTTAACCTTTTGGATCTCTTGTGCCAATGGAAATGCATGTTCAAAAGGTCTGATCTTCAAGAATTAAGTTCTTGGATCCTGTCTCATTTCTGTTGGAGCATTTGGAAGGAGAGAAACAACAAAATCTTTAGAGATAAAGAGGAGCTAACTATATTGATAGGGAAGAAAATATTTTCTAACATTAAGGAAAACTATTTAGTGAGGAAAGGGGGAGATATAGAATTAGGTGACAGAAGAAAGGAGAAGGCAAAAGACAGAATGACGAGAAGATAGGAAGCCAAATGGCTTCTTCCCCCAAAAGGATGGCATAGAGCCAACTTTGATAGAGCTTCCAAGGGAAATCCTGGCTCCTCGAGAAGTGGAGGCATAATAAGGAATGAAAATGGTGATGGTATGGCAGCTTTTTCCCTTTCACTGGGATTTCAAACCAACCACTTTGTAGAAGCCAATGCGGCATGTAATGTTGTCAATCTGACTTTTGAAATTAGAGTTACTAACCTTTGGCTTGAAGGGGATTTGAACAACATTATAAAATGCATTAAAGGCAACTCTCAGCCATCATGGTCGATTGCAAATCTTGTTGATGAGACATGTGAGACTCTTGCCAAATTTAGTAGAGTCCATGTCACTCATATATTTCGGGAAGCTAACCCAATAGCCAATAGGTTTTCTAATATCGAGGTCAACGCAAACCAAATAATGACATGGTGTCCTGAAAATAGTTTACTGGCAAATGTCAAAAGCATGATTCGACTAGACAATATCCAAGGAAGTACGAAGAAGATCAATGTGTAATTATGAGCATGAATGGATTAAGGGGAAAGGGTACTTCCCAAAAAGGAAGCATGGGAAATCGTAATTGCTATAATTTATTACAGACTATTCGACATGCTTTGTGGGTCATTTTTTGCATTTGTAATAGGAGCAAAAAAAAGGTTAATTCTTTCTGCATTATGCTTATACACAGAGGTTCCTATCAGTTACAGTGCAAGGTGCATATGAGAATTGAGGGTGTGTAGAGTGCAGATATGGTAGGTGAAAGGTGCAGAAAGGAGCTGGTTGGTGAAATAGAGAAATGGAGGAGCAAGGACAAAGTTTGGGAGCAGTTAGATCAAGGCGAGATTACTAGATACGTTACAAAATTGCATGGATTTGATCAAAAGGTGACCAACAGTATGGTTGGTTCATGGAAGAATGGTAGAGTAAAGGTGAACAAAGTTTCTTTCATGATCACTGAGGAGGTGATATTGACCATTTTTGAAATCTTGATTGAGGGTTTTAAGTTCTTCAGGGACAAGAAGCTCTCGGCTAACGCTACATAGGATTTTGTGAAGGATGCAGAGGAAATGAAAGCCCTGAAGAAGATTGACATGTACTATGTTCCTAACACCATGAAGAAACTGTGGAGGTATGTTCTGAGAGCTATAATCAAGTATATTACTCTAGACCCTAGGTTTGATCGAGCTTGTACCCACCACTTTGTTCTTTTGAATCATTTCTGGCACAGCTGTAAAATTTCTTTTCCTTTTTACTTGTTAACCTCCATGATTAAGGCGGTGGATAGCTTCAAAAAGAAGCCCACTGATAACCTCACTTTGCATAAGAGGCTTTTGCTACTTATTTATGAGCACTTTAAGGCTCAGACAATAAGTAATGCCCCCCCTTAGACTGAGAATGTGACCTTTGGAAGTTCCAGCTTCTCTTTAGACTTGGATGACATTCAGAGCTTAAGCTTTGAGGATGGTGGGATTTCTTCTGCTGGTAAAAAAGTCACCCATCAGGTCAAGAATTTGCCTTCTTCCATAATCCCTAATAGAAAAATCCCTAAGGTTCATGGCCAGAAGCAACCTGTGAAGGATGAGAAGGTTGATAGCGATGATGAGTAGGATGTGGAGATGAAAGAGGAGGAAAAGGAGATGCAAGAGGAAAATAAGAAAGACCGAGGAGGGAAGAAATGCAAGAGGGAGGGTCAGGAGGATGAGACAATGCAACAAGAACAGGATATGTCTTTGCTGCCTCTTTCTCCTATCCATATTCAAGCCCAACCTGAGGAGCAAAAAATGGATTTTGAGACTGAGGGAGGGGAGGTACAAGTCAAAGATAGGAGAAAATCTTGGAAAAAATTTAATGTTAGGACCTTAAAAATGGACATTTTTAGAGAGGCCATGATCTCGCGGGTCCTCATGGAAAACCAAGAAGGGACTCAGCTTGAAGAACTCATAGACCCAGCAATTGTAGCTATTTTGGATAAAGCAAGGGAAACTAGGATGAACCTCTTGAACAATGCCCGCAACAATATGATTGATAATTTTAGATCAATCAAGTGGCTTTTCCATGAGCTGGAGGAGGTCAAAGAGCAGGTGGGTCATATGGAGGAATACAGGAATGGAGTGGATTCTGATAGTAGAGATGGTTATGGTGAGAGGCTCAGTCTGGCAAAGAGAAGGATTAACAACCTCGAGATCTACAATCACAAACTCTCAAACCAGGTGATTTCGCTGCTAAGCTCCATTAACAACAACATCATATCTTTAACTAGCTAGATCAAAGATAGAGTTATGCAAAAAGATGAGGAAGGAAAAGATAGGGATAAAGCCAGACTAGTGGTCAAACCTGCAAAGGATAACATCAACAATGGTTAGGACCAGGAGGATCTCAAGGTGCACCAGCAGGAGGCTGAGGAGAACCAGATGGCCTATGAGGCTGCTTAGGTCATGAAAGAGCTAGAGAGAAAGAATGAGGACTAATCCACTACCTATTCTTTTGTTTCTTTCAGGGCCTTTTTTTGGCTTTTTGTCAGGGCTTTTGCCTTTCTCGGTTCATGTTGTTTCTATTCCTGGTCTTTTCTATGTTCTTTGGTTTTCACCTGGGCCTTGTGCTTATTATCAGCCTTTGAACTTGAACTCTTTTGGTTGGGCTTTTCATGCTTATTTTCAGCCTTGTTAACGTTTTAACTCTTGGGTTTCAAGGTCCCTATAAAACCTGTTTATCTAATCAAAAACAAAAAAAGAGACATGATCTAAAATGTATAGCCAACTTTCAGCATCTTTGTATTACTTTGTTTGAAACATATACAAGTTAATGCCAATTCCCATTAGAAGAAAACTCAATTAGACCAACAACTATTTTCTTTTCTCATTCTATCTTTTGGAAAAAAAACTTATACATTATACATATTGACTAATTCAAGAATGAACAAGACTTAGTTTAACAAAATAAATCTCGGACCCTTGCTCCACATCTTGGAGATACTTTTATAGAATAAGGATTGAAACAAGCTTTAGATGGGAGGACACATGTTCAAAAGCTAGGTACAACAATACTTTTTCATGTACGAAAAAATAGTTACATAATAGAATTTTGGAGATAGCTAAAATTGAATAGTTGCCATTCTAGATGTTCAGGATCAACTTTATTTCTTATAATGAGAGAATACCCACATTAGGTGACCCACAAAGATAAGGTATCTCTTTTAAATATTTATCCTTCCTCTTCATGTGACTTTGACTTTTCCTAGCTCGTTCAGTCGCTATCTTTAGATGGAATTGCTTTAATATATGATATAACCTCCCAGATGGCAATATTTGATTCTTCATTTGGCCAAGTGGCTTCTCTAATAGTATTCAATTTATTTAGACACTTATTCCATTTGGCATTTGTTAAGGCTCTAACCTTTGCAACTATTTTGTTGATGTCTGCTTCAAGCTTGTACAAAATATCAACAATATAAAAAATTGTTGGAATATCAGTTTCTCCATTACTATATGCAATAAATCTTTCATGCTTCAAGATATCGTCAAATGAATTAGACCATTCTTGCCACTCCCTTAGCTTATTGTCATCACCAACATTTTTTTGGATGACGCTAGGTATCCCATTAGCAATGTTCTTGTTGCCTTTTGATTTGACATAATTTTAACAACCTTTTGGATGATCAAAAAACCTAGGAGCTAGCTAGAGACCATGATTAGCAGTTTGAAAAATAGACCTAAAGGACCAAGTGACAAGACTCTGAGGTCTTCTCTACTTTGAATTTTGCAAGATTTAGGTGGGTATACCTAGGAATTCACTCCTTACTTCATTATAACTTCAAATTCAATATGAATTTTAATATAACACATGATTTAGCCCCAATTCTTCTAATTATATGACAATAAAAGAGATGACAAATGGCTACTTTATCAAACCCTAGAACTCCATGAATCAAGTGCAGGCTAATGTTTTAAAACTTCAACAATAGAAAATATAAAGATTGATTCATATGAATTCTTGCACGCTATAAGAGGTTCCAATTAGATCAACTTCAGAGGATGACTAGTGCCTTATCTATTGGGCTATAAACTCATAGGAATTAGACATTTACTTTTGGATCCTATCTTAACACTTTGTGCAAAGATTATTAGTATTCAATTCTAGATCTTATACTTACCAAAATCTTCAATGAAAATTATAAAGTTCTTCCAATTTACTTTAAGCGTTTATATGAGCCATTAGATTATTAGCAAAAGAAAATTGAAATATAATTCAAAGAAAATTACAACTGAAAATTAACAAACTTTTCCATTAATCTTAGAGAACATAATAGAAATAAAAGAAGAGACAAGATCTAGGATGAACTACTAGCTTTCTGCATTTGTGTTAACTTCTTTGAAATTGTATACATTCAATGACCATCCCTATCAAAAAAGTAACTCAAATAGACCAACAATTGTTAACTTCCTATTCATTTTTGGAACAAAATTATAGTATGCATGGACCAAGTTAAGACATGAACACAACTTAGTTTAGCAAAAATAAAACTCGGACCCCTCCTTTAGATTTGGGAACTCACTTATATAGCATGAGTTGCAACAAGCTTCAAGTCCAGAGGGGGAAAAATAGCTATCCTTAAAAAAGAGATTACATACAAGACAAAAGGTCACTTTCCTCATTTCACAAGAAAACTTAAAATATTCATGGCCTTTTCCTTGGAAACATAATGGCTTTTTCATTCACTCGTTTGTGGTGGGGCTTGTTTTGTTTTGTTTGTTTCTTATTTCTCCACAACACCTAATTATTTGGTCTTTATCCTCTTGCTTTTCCTCAAGTTGTGGGACCACCTTTTCTTACTAGTTATGCTTTGATCTGATACTTTAATATCTATAGTGAGCAACTGATTATCATTTTCCTCAACCACATTTGGTATTATGTCTTCAGCTCCTTGAGAGACTTGTGACTTCAATTCTTCTTCTTTTACATCAATTGTTTGAATAGCTTTCTCAAAAAACTTCACTTCTTTAGTAGCTATTGATTTGTCTACAAACTTGTCCTCAGTTACCACCTGTAATAATTGTGAGGTTGAAGAATACTCTGCCATCCACTTGTTGAAAATAGTGTCATCTAGCCAGCTGAAATTGAGAATTTTTGTTTCTCTCTTTAAAATATCCTTTCCCAACTTCTTTATCTCTTCAAAATCTTGTTGGAAGGAATCAAAGAATATTTGGACCTAAATGACCTCCTCAACAATGCTTGAAAACCATATATAATTTTCTTTATTAAATACATCATTAATTATGATACTCGTTATTTATTTTAATTCATTTCCTCAGTCAATATTATGTTTTATGATGCCTAGGCCTTTTAGCACATGAGGGAATAAATCAAAATTCCTACTAAGATATATAGAGAAAAAAATTCTCAACTTCCTTTCTAAATACCTCTTTTTTTATCAAAATTTAGTAGGTCACTTGCTTGTCATATGTTTTCTCAATTTGATCATTAATCTTATCAATGACAGTAAAACATAAAGTAGTGATACAATCTTCCTTACTCATCTACTTATTTAGAATTTCCCTTAAGGTAGTATCATTATTTTATAATTCTCTTCAAATATCTACTACCCTTGACATCCCTAAATAGAAAACAGGCAAATTTATTTTGTTTACTAGAAATAAAATTGTATCTCTAACTATGTCTTCATACTAAATTTGCACCTCTACTTGTGTTGCTCTAAGCTTAGCTTTCTCCTTTTTCAATTCATATTTATTATAAAATTTTGGATGTTGAGATGTGTTAGGGATTTCTATAGTAGGCCTAATAGGAGGTGGTGGAGCAGGGGGGTTGCAATTAGAAACTAGTTGGGTTCTTCACCTACCTTTTTCTTACCTTGTTTCTTTTTTAAGTTTGAAATGATTTTCTCCATTTCACTTATTTTCCTTTCCCTCTCATCATATGCATCTAATAATTTCTCAAATTTGGCATTCAACTCAAGAAATTTATTTTTATCTTTCACAGCTACCTCTCCACCAAAATTAGCTACCTCCTTATTCATGAGAGTAATGTTTTCACTATCCACATCTCCAACTCTGTATACAACCAGGCTTCGTGTGTGATCTACATCTGAATCTTCCTAGAGTCTTGACTTATCCCTCTTTTGGATAGACCATATCACTAGGGCCTTGTGGTCATTTTTATACTTGACCCCTTTATGGGCCTCTTTAACTTCTTCTTTTCTATTGAATTTGGTTTCTTTTTCCTTCCTTATAGCAACATGTTGGTCTTTGAAAATGTTATCTGTTTCCAATTACCCTGATGAGAACAAGACACATCTAGGGGCAGCTAACTCCCATTTTCAACATGCCCATTCAGACACCAGGCCAACTATAAGGCCACACTCCTTCTGCACTTCAGGCTCTGCAAAACCTAGGCGGGTGAACCTATAGATTCCTTAAATGGTACCAGTTGTCAAAGCATACACTGAATCTAATGTAAAGTAGATAAAAACCCCTAAATCTTCTATACTTACCTAGGAATCACAAGCATGGAATAGCTAAGAACATACTTCATGAAACTGGCAAGCTAAGTGCGGGTTAACATTGAATAGCTTTCAACATAAAAGGGAAAATTGATTTAATATGTTGATATCAGCAAGACCCAAATATGAGCAACAAAATCTAGTGATCCTATTTCTGATCAGTGCCTTATCTATTGGGCAATTAAATGAATTATAACCATACATCTTTTGGAAATCTGAGACACATTACTACATCTAGATCCCTAATCTATCCTTCACCTTGTGAACAAACATCTGCTTCAGATTTGAATCTCATACTTAAAATATCCCATCATGAACTTTGCAAAACCTTGTGATAAATACCAATCAATTACATGGCTCTTTGATCCATATGCAAGACATTTTAACCACATACATTCCAAAATGAGATGCAACCTAATATATGATCCTTGATCACAAACTAGAAAGATTACAGATCCATAAACAGGAGACAAGACTCAAATTGAATTTGGAAACATTTGTTGTATTTTATTCATTCCCCTTGAAAATGAATATATGAAAGACGTAGAAAAAATAACTCATAGATCACCTAACAGAATAGAACTATATCCATAAAACTTAATTTGATGTTCATACAGAAGAGAAATTGCTAAAGAATGTGGGTGGAATCATAGATCTGGATCCAACAAAGTGGTCTCACAGAATGACTGCAAATTCTCTACCAACAATGGTTTCTCAGTAACACAAAACTGTAACCCTTACAATAGAGAAAGAAAAGAAAGATATAGGAGAAGATGAAATTCCTGGATCTGATCTATAACTGACAAGTGTCCACTTGGAAAACCTTCTCAACAGGTTAAAACAACTCTCTCATCTCTCCCCTCAACTGATGAATCAAATCTTCAATCATTAGGCCTCTACCAGCATAAAAATATCTAAAATATCTGATTTGAACAATTAACTGATTTGAATCCTGATCTGGAACGGTGAAAATTTGCTAAAAATGAACTCAAGAAAGGGAAAAACATCTCCAGAATTCATTTTAAGCTTCAGCAAACATCAACATATGTCTCCCAACTAATTCTGATACTCTATGCTAAATTCTGCCTTTTCACTGAGAAAGCCTCTAAAAATTGAAAATCTTCTTATAACCTAAACCAATGAGTTGTTGTGCAAAATTTGACCTCAAATTCGGAAAATTCAGCTCTTCCCGGTTCTGACGGTATATTGAAATCCATATTTCGAACAAAAATTGCCCCCCTGGTAGCAATTTGAAAATCAGACCCCTGGACTGAATCATAGCATTAAAATGAAAAAACTTAAAATTTCATATAGTAAAACTATATAAAACCTTAAGCTTCATTTAAATTTTTCCATTTTTGAATTATCTGCATTTTAACTTTTCTGAATTTTCAATACATCTCTGCCCCCTTGGTCCCTGATGATCTTCTGATTGGCTATAATTTCTAAAATGTTAATTAATTAATATTTTACTATTAATTAATTAATATTATAATATTAATTAATCAATTTAATCCTTTAAACCATTCCATTTCAATCCATCATATTCAACTTTCTTCTACATTCATACCCCTGAGCGTATCCCCAGGACCATTCGAAACTTCTTTTACGACCTTACGCTCAAGCGTATCCGCGGGCCTCTTCAAAATTTGACTTACGCCCTTACGAGCGCACTTGCCTTAGCATATGATCGAAACTTCTTCAATTTTCAATCTTCGCTCATACGCTCAAGCGTAAGACCGGAGAACCTTCACAAAGTGCTTCCCGATCTTACATTGGGCGTGAGATCTTAATGCTTTTCAAACCAACCTTCGACCTTACGCTGGGCGTGACACCGTAGATGATTCAAATTCACCTCACACTCATACGCTATACTTTGGCTTGGGCGAGTGAGGTGACCGTCAAAATTTATTACATTGACCACGCGGGCCCCACACAAGGCCAAGCATTGCCTCAAAAGGTCGTGTCCTCGAGACACAAGGCAATGTGCAATGAATAACATTTAAAGTCATAGGAGTCCCCTCCCACAGGAAATGTGGGATAATGCATTTTTCCATCGTTCTTGGCGGCTCGTTGCATGTGGGCGCTGCTCTGTTGAAACTCCCTCCCATAGTAGCTTCTACTCTATACGCAGGGTGCTCTGTTCAGCTCTCCATGCCTCCTTTTGCATTGAATTCTCTGAGCTCACCATCTTATGCGTGATATCTTTGATTAATTGGCGTCCCCTCTACCTGCATGAGGCTCCTTCCTCCTCCTTTCACGCAAGTGGATGGCTCCATGCACAGGCTGTGGCTTTAATATTTATACTGCCCACTTAAAAACACGGAGGCATCTTTTTCCAAAGGTCATTCTCCCTTTTCTGTGGATTCCTTAAAACTACAGCATCCCCTGCCAACTGCCTCCGAATGGTTTTTAACATAAATTCGTCAGACATGATGTTTCTTGACGTGTAAGGAGAAAATCCATTCCTGTTCTTTACGTTCTTACATATCAACTGACAAGAATATTGAGGTTTCATGCAGCCATCCAATAATACATATATATTGGTTTTATTATAAACTTGAAGAAGTTTCAAAGTTGCATGAAGAGGGCAACTTTAGGCAAAACAAAATAAAGAATTCTGATGCCTTTGACTTGGAAGAAAGCCCAAGAACATAATTCTCCATAATTTAGAATGAACACTTCTACTTTATCATCCAAAATTGATTCCAAACATGTATCATATGGTTTGTAATTTCATGCTTCCTGGTGTTGGATATTAAAATGTTGCCTACAGAATGGAAAACTTTCAATGCACTCCAGTCGTTTCCACATGTTATTTTGAAATATCCACTTATCCTTTATAGCTGAAATGCTGTAGTGCACACTTTTCTTATAAAATCAAAAGAGTTTCACCTTTGCACATAGTCGGCTCCATTGTGAAATCTCTGTTGAGAGGCCTGTTACCTAGCTCTAAAAACTTATTCAATCAAGTTACCAGGCCACAAAAATTGGCATGAATGTTCAATCTTGCATACTCTATCACACTACAAATTTTCAGCCCATGATGAATTCCCAGTCAAGAGATTTTAATTGCCGAATATCGATACTTTAATTATTTTGTAGGCAAACAGTGTTAAAAAACATAAATTGGGCTCGGGTTTGGCATAATAAACTAGGTTATTGATCACTTGAGGTTCTGAAAACTAGGATATAAGTTCTTTGCCATGAAGAGAATATAATTCTATGGTTTGGGCTCATGAAGAATCACAGGACGCATTTGGCGAATTTTTGAAAACAGGCACTTGGAAATTTTAACTAAGAAATGTGTCAAAAAGTAGTTTTTGGCAAACGGACGGACATAAGAAAGTATGAAAATGGATTTTTCATGACTTGGGAACTGGCATACTTCAAGGATTTTCAGGAGACAATACAATGATACAATCCATTGAGGCTAACCAATCACAGGATCAAAGTTATAATGTGCCGAATAGGGGTACAGATCAATCAGGATACCTTAGCCGTAACAAAACAATAAAATTGGGTTTTTGATCATGTTAGTAGACTGATCAAATAGATTCGTCATGATCTCAAAATTGGAACATATGAAATGTCTGACCCCTAGAACACAATGCAAAAAGAATTTCTTCATTTGGGTCAATTGGGTCAAAGATATCATTGGTCAAACAGGGCTTCCCAGAATTGTGAATTGGAAACACTGTCAAGATAACGATTTTTGCAAACAAAATCATGTTTGAAAACTGATCAAACAGATTCGTCAAGACTTAAAAATTGAAACATAAGAAGTCTTTGACGTCTATAATACAACGCAATAGGAATTTCAACATTTGGGTCAACTGGTCAAAAGTTATAGCACGTTAAACAAGGCTACCCAGAATTAGGAATTAATTGCAAAAGTATGACAAATTTAAAAGACCAACTTTGAGGGATTCAAAACCTAGTCAAACGAACTTGAAACGACTCAAAATCTGAAACATAGGCTCTCAGGTATGGACACTAGACACTCTTAAAGCGGTCTGTCATACAATGTTTCTGGGTGTAAGATATTTAGATGCAAACAATGCCTCCTGTCGTTGTTTGACACTTGGGATAAAATGTAAGATTAAAACTAGCTCAAAACAAGGCTTCACGCAATAGCTCAAAATGTCAATTTAACATCATGGAACTCATAGACGCATCAAATGTAGGGTGTTAGAAACATTAAACACCTCTTGGGGCTCAAAAGTATAGCCGGGTACATATGCACTTAAAAGTGTTTATAGGGCTTAATTTTCTCAAAATTGCTCAAAATTGACCGTGCAATTTTTAGCGCCAACAGTGGCTCTGTTTGGGGATGCATGTCCCTTGCGGTCATGGCAAGGATTCAGATCTCTAGGAGAAGTAGACCACACACCTGAAAACAAAAACTTCTCTCGAACAACTTTATTGAAAATAGGGAAACAACTACACTACTATTTACAAACAGTGCCCCTCGAGCCACCAAACTTTCAAAACTGCTTACCTCTGTCATACACCTGATTTTCATCTACACTCTCATCAGGTAAGCTGAAAACATCTCTTCCATCAATTCCACCAATCGGATTAGCACTTTGAAGAAAAACACTCGGCAAAATTGAATTCACACTTTCATTCTCATAATGCATACATATATCAGAATTACCCTTTACTTCATGCTCATTATGAGAGAACAAATCAACATGCTCATAATTATACAAACTAGACTCAGAATCAAAATCCAACAATGATTTATGCATGCTGATCGGAAACACAAAGACTTCATATTCTACATCATTCACCAAGTTGCATGTATTAAAGGCTTGCAACTCACCTTGTGTCTCCGGATGCCAAGAGTGTTTGGAATCTTATTATTGCCTAGTTGCAGTCATATCATTCACTAAATTAGATTCATCTTTCGTTGAAACCTCTTCACACTCAAACAACTGATTAGTCACCAAAAATGAAAACTCATTCTGAAAGTGCTGATCCAAACTATGTTGATCACTATCATCTTCTTCATCAAACTGAAAGTCAGAATACACCTTGAACTTATCTTTACACGATTTATCAACACATGAAGAAAATCTATAATCGGATTGACAATACTCACTGTTTTCCACTTCACTACATGAAACATCAAAACAATGTTCAGCAAGATCAACATGAAAAGAATCTGAAACGGCATTAACCTTCCCTTCATTCACATTCTCTACATCCAGCAAATCGACATGTGTAAAAACGTTTGAGGTTCTATTATATACACCTCCAAAATCTAACAAAGATTGTTTAGATTCTTCCTCTTTTTCCACATCAAACTTTGGGGAATTGATTTGACTAAATGAGAAAGTATTATGAGAGAATATATGAAGATCCTTAGACATACTTACGTGCTTTTCAAACTCATGAGCCAGAAAAATAGAGATTTCATCAAAACTCAAGAAGACTAGCTCACCAATCTTCTCATGGTTGTGATTGTCATCTGGACAACATGAAGAACTTACAACAGGAAAATCATTAGTGTAATAATCTGGAAAATCAAAATTATTACAACATTCTTTCGTATCATGGCAATCACTAGATCTATTGTTGTTACAATTTTCTTCAACTTCATATGTATTGTAACAAAATTTATCTTCTCTTTTATATCCATCTTTTTCATGCTGATTGCTATTACCTAATTCATTAACATTTGAATCCATCTCTTCACATTTGGAAGATAGATTATCTTGCTCTACAGACTTGTTGTATTCATTACTACCTTGGCTTTCAGCATACTCATTATCATCAAGAAACATATCATGAAATCTATAATCATCATTTTCCATCTCCTGAATGAATCTTTCAATTTGTAAAAACCTTTGTAATCTTACAGGTGCTGGCCAATTGACTGAATCGTGCATTAGAACATCAAGGAAAACACTTGGCAGGGAAGATTCCTCAGGTCTACAATGAAAAGGCATCTTACTGATTACTGACTCAAGCCTTAAATAACATTGTTCGACATTTAAACCTTGAGTACTTCCTACCTCAATTCTTATAAGATTGACAATCCTTTGGTAAACCAGTCTATTCAACATAGTAATGTTATTATTCACAATTTCCAAACTCTCAGAATTTGGCAAACTAATCTCAGATCTAAGATCTGACTCCATTATAGAACAAAATTTCTACCTCTTCTTTTTAGTGCTGAAAATCACTTAATATAGGCAACTTTTTTAAACACTTGACTTCCATGAAAAGAAGCATGAAAATCAAAATACCTCAAGTGTTGATGATGAACTTCAATTTGCTGATTTGGCATAGGTGCAAGACTGGAAATCCTTCACACCACTGATCAAACTTTGTAGAGACGCCACCTCTTTACAAGAGGAATAGAATAACCACTACTGTGATCTAATTTTACATTTCAATTCTTATAATAGCATATTTCAAACAACACATTAAAACTTATCAAGAATTTAGAATTTCCTTTCCAAGATCTATCAACAGTTTAAGATCTGCCCATACAACTGAAAGTCCTTCAAAATTTTGCAATTAAATCAACTAGGAACAACTGGTATAGAGATTTGAGAGTTGCCACTCATGCTTTGTGAGAAATAAAACATAATTTGTTGTTTGACAAATCTGAACCAGACTTTCAATGTAGGAGAAACTTGCAGATCATTAAAACCTTAAAAAGAATTTACACTTTATAAATGCAATTCTTGACTCTGGACTTTCTCAACAACATTTGCAAAATGAACTTATTGAAGATAGACCTATAACAGTCATAGCACACAATTTTCATCCAATTTTACAACATACTGCTGATTATGAATAAAGCTTAACTAGGGTGCATGATATTTGAGTAAGAGACTTGGAAAACACATCAGATAACCTACTGCTGCAAATCCTTTATGCACTTCTTCTGCTGTATTGAATCTCTTCTTTTAAATTCTCAAGGTTTGTCTTACATCTGATTCAATACAGTCCCCAGCAGAGTCGCCATTTTGTTGGTGTTTGAAAATGTTACATGTTTCCAATTACCCTGATGAGAACAAGACACATCTAGGGGCAGCTAACTCTCATTTTCAACATGCCCATTCAGACACCAGGCCATACTCCTTCTGCACTTCAGGCTTTGCAAAACCTAGGCGGGTGAACCTATAGATTCCTTATATGGTACCAGTTGTCAAAGCATACACTGAATCTAATGTAAACCAGATAAAAACCCCTAAATCTTCTATACTTACCTAGGAATCACAAGCATGAAATAGCTAAGAACATACTTCATGAAACTGGCAAGCTAAGTGCAGGTTAACATTGAATAGCTTTCAACATAAAAGGAAAAATTGATTTAATATGTTGATATCAGCAAGACCCAAATATGAGAGACAAAATCTAGTGATCCTATTTCTGATCAGTGCCTTATCTATTGGGCAATTAAATGAATTATAACCATACATCTTTTGGAAATCTGAGACACATTACTACATCTAGATCCCTGATCTATCCTTCACCTTGTGAATAGACATCTGCTTCAGATTTGAATCTCATACTCAAAATATCCCATCATGAACTCTGCTAAACCCTATGATAAATACCAATCAATTACATGGCTCTTTGATCCATATGCAAGACATTTTAACCACATACATTCCAAAATGAGATGCAACCTAATATATGATCCTTGATCACAAACTAGAAAGATTACAGATCCATAAACAGGAGACAAGACTCAAATTGAATTTGGAAAACTTTGTTGTATTTTATTCATTCCCCTTGAAAATGAATATATGAAAGACATACAGAAAATAACTCATAGATCACCTAATAGAATGGAACTATATGCATAAAACTTAATTTGATGTTCATACAGAAGAGAAATTGCTGAAGAATGTGGGTGGAATCATAGATCTGGATCCAACAAAGTGGTCTCACAAAATGACTGCAAATTCTCTACCAACAATGGTTTCTCAGTAACACAAAACTGGAACCCTTACAATAGAGAAAGAAAAGAAAGATATAGGAGAAGATGAAATTCTCGGATCTAATCTGTAACTGACAAGTGTCCACTTGGAAACCTTCTCAACAGGTTAAAACAACTCTCTCATCTCTCCCCTCAACTGATGAATCAAATCTTCAATCATTAGGCCTCTATCAATATAAAAATATCTGAAATATCTGATTTGAACAATTAACTGATTTGAAATTTGATCTGGAACGACGAAAATTTGCTAAAAATGAACTCAAGAAAGGGAAAAACATCTCCAAAATTCATTTTAAGCTTCAGCAAACATCAACATACGTCTCCCAACTAATTCTGATACTCCATGCTGAATTCTGCCTTTTCACTGAGAAAGCCTCTAAAAATTGAAAATCTACTTATAACCTAAAGCAATGAGTTGCTGTGCAAAATCTGACCTCAAATTCAAAAAATTCAGCTCTTCTCGATTCTGACGGTATATTGAAGTGCATATTTCAGACAAAAATTGCCCCCCTGGTAGCAATTTGAAAATCAGACCCCTAGACTGAATCATAGCATTAAAATGAAAAAATTTAAAATTTCATATAGTAAAACTATATAAAACCTTAAGCTTCATTTAAATTTTTCCATTTTTGAATTATCTGCATTTTAACTTTTCCGAATTTTCAATACATCTCTGCCCCCTTGGTCCTGGATGATCTTCTGATTGGCTATAATTTCTAAAATATTAATTAATTAATATTTTAATATTAATTAATCAATTTAATCCTTTAAACCATTCCATTTCAATCCATCATATTCAACTTTCTTTTACGTTCATACCCCTGAGCATATCCCCAAGACCATTCGAAACTTCTTTTACGACCTTACGCTCAAGCGTATCTACGGGCCTCTTTCAAAATTTGACTTACGCCCTTACAAGCGCGCTTGCCTTAGCATATGATCGAAACTTCTTCAATTTTCAATCTTCACTCATACGCTCAAGCGTAAGACCGGAGGACCTTCACAAAGTGCTTCCCGATCTTACGTTGGGCATGAGATCGTAATGCTTTTCAAACCAACCTTCGACCTTACGCTGGGCGTGACACCGTAGATGATTCAAATTCACCTCACGCTCATACGCTATACTTTGGCTTGGGTGAGTGAGGTGACCGTCAAAATTTATTACATTGACCACGCGGGCCCCACACAAGGCCAAGTGCTGCCTCAAAAGGTCATGTCCTCAAGGCACAACGCAATGTGCAATGAATAACATTTAAAGTCATAGGAGTCCCCTCCCACAGGAAATGTGGGATAATGCATTTTCCCATTGTTCTTGGCGGCTCGTTGCATGTGGGCGCTACTCTGTTGAAACTCCCTCCCACAGCAGCCTCTACTCTATACGCAGGGTGCTCTATTCTGCTCTCCACGCCTCCTTTTGCATTGACTTCTCAGAGTTCACCATCTTATGCATGATATCTTTGATTAATTGGCGTCCCCTCTGCCTGCGTGAGGCTCCTTACTCCTCCTTTCACGCAAGTGGATGGCTCCATGCACAGGCTGCGGCTTTAATATTTATACTGCCCACTTAAAAACGTGGATGCATCTTTTTCCAAAGGTTATTCTCCCTTTTGTGTGGATTCCTTGAAACTACAGCATCCCCTGCCAACTGCCTCCGAATGGTTTTTAACATAAATTCGTCAGACATGATGTTTCCTGATGTGTAAGGAGAAAATCCATTCCTGTTCTTTACGTTCTTACATATCAACTGACAAGAATATTGAGGTTTCATGCAGCCATCCAATAATACATATATATTGGTTTTATTATAAACTTGAAGAAGTTTCAAAGTTGCGTGAAGAGGGCAACTTTAGGCAAAACAAAATAAGGAATTCTGATGCCTTTGACTTGGAAGAAAGCCCAAGAACATCATTCTCCACAATTTAGAATGAACACTTCTGCTTTATCATCCAAAATTGATTCCAAACATGTATCATATGGTTTGTAATTTCATGCTTCTTGGTGTTGGATATTAAAATGTTGCCTACAGAATGAAAAACTTTCAATGCACTCCAGTCGTTTCCACATGTTATTTTGAAATATCCACTTATCCTTTATAGCTCAAATGTTGTAGTGCACACTTTTGACTTATAAAATCAAAAGAGTTTCACCTTTGCACATAGTCGGCTCCACTGTGAAATCTCTGTTGAGAGGCCTGTTACCTAGCTCTAAAAACTAATTCAATCAAGTTACCAGGCCACGAAAATTGGCATGAATGTTCAATCTTGCATACTCTATCACACTGCAAATTTTCAGCCCATGATGAATTCTTAGTCAAGATATTTTAATTGCCGAATATCGATACTTTAATTATTTTGCAGGCAAACAGTGTTAAAAAACATAAATTGGGCTCGAGTTCAGCATAATAAACTGGGTTATTGATCACTTGAGCTTCTGAAAACTAGGATATAAGTTCTTTGCCATGAATAGAATACAATTCTATGGTTTGGGCTCGTGAAGAATCACAGGACGCATTTGGAAATTTTTTGAAAATAGGCACTTGGAAATTTTAACTGAGAAATGTGTCAAAAAGTAGTTTTTGGCAAACGGACGGACATAAGAAAGTATGCAAATGGATTTTTCATGACTTGGTAATTGGCATACTTCAAGGATTTTCAGGAGACAACACAATGATACAATCCATTCAGGTTAGCCAATCACAGGATCAAAGTTATAATGTGCCGAATAGGGGTACGGATCAATCAGGATACCTTAGCCGTAACAAAACAATATAAACTGGGTTTTTGATCATGTTAGTAGACTGATCAAATGGATTCTTCATGATCTCAAAATTGGAACATATGAAGTGTATGACCCCTAAAACACAGTGTAAAAAGAATTTCTTTGTTTGGGTCAATTGGGTCAAAGATATCATTGGTCAAACAGGGCCTCCCAGAATTGTGAATTGGAAACACTGTCAAGATAACGATTTTTGCAAACAAAATCACGTTTGAAAAATGATCAAACGGATTCGTCAAGACTTAAAAATTGAAACATAAGAAGTCTTTGACGTCTATAATGCAATGCAATAGGAATTTCAACATTTGGGTCAACTGGTCAAAAGTTACAGCAGGTCAAACAGGGCTACCCAGAATTAGGAATTAATTGCAAAAGTATGACAAATTTAAAAGACCAACTTTGAGGGATTCAAAACCTAGTCAAACGGACTTGAAATGACTCAAAATCTGAAACATAGGCTCTCAGGTATGGACACTAGACACTCTTAAAGCGGTCTGTCATACAATGTTTCTGGGTGCAAGATATTTAGACGCAAACAAGGCCTCCTGTCGCTGTTTGACACTTGGGATAAAATGCAAGATTGAAACTAGCTCAAAACAAGGCTTCACACAATAACTCAAAATGTCAATTTAACATCATGGAACTCATAGACGCATCAAATGCAGGGTGTTAGAAACATTAAACACCTCTTGGGGCTCAAAAGTATAGTCGGGTACATATGCACTTAAAAGCGTTTATAGAGCTTAATTTTTTCAAAAGTGCTCAAAATTGACCGTGCAATTTTTAGCACCAACACACCAAAAACTATTGCATTTGCAATGTCCCACTTTGGAAGTATAAGCACACTTGAATCTTTTAGCAATTGTCTTCCCCCTTCAGGGGTTATCTGACTAAAATTCTACATTAACTCAGTTTTTACCTCTTCCTTTATCTATTGAAAGAGGGAGATTGTTGAAAAAATATTGATACAATTATGATAAATATGTTTGAATCATTTTTTTGTCACTGATATCAAACCTACTTTTTTCTGGTAAGACAACTACTTATATGATTTAAGTACTATCACTTGTTTGATCGATGAAGAGGATTTGATCAAAAGATGTAACAAAAGCACGTAGAGGGAAGGTTGAGTTATGACATAAAAGAGGAGTGCAAGAATCAGCTATGAGAGTGATATCATGGTGCGTTGATAATCCACTTAAGGTTACAAAGGTTGGTTACACTAAGCAAGTTCAGAAGAATAAGTTAAACAAAATTTGTTTGCGAAACTTGACCAAAATGGATAGTTGGTGCCGAGAAAAGTTAGTACAAGCCGAGAAGAAAATCAGTTGGACTCGAGTAAAAGTTCATTTTAGTGTATGTCAAGCGAAATAGTGGATGCCAAGTAAAGTTTAGTTGATGTCAAGCACTAGTAAACCTTAGTTTGTGTCGAGTGATTTTTCAGAGGATGCTGAGCAACACAATATGTGCCAAGCATTAGAAACAAATTAATGTTGAGTTCAAGAATTCAATGGATCTAAGCTGACAAGTTTGTTTTCTTTGATTATGTGAACCAAGTGGAAGATTAAATTGATGAGCTAGTGGCACAGAATTCATGGTAAACCATTTTGAAGCAAATTCAAAGAGGATTGAAGGAGAAGTTTCTACAAGTGATATGGATGTTGGATACAATTGTCTAATTGTGTGTTATCTTTGATGTTACACAAATGTCATATAAATTGTTAGTTAGTGCTTACCAAACTCACTTGGTCAGCAAGAATACATTTCCTTGTCTACTGAGCATTCCTAAAGTTTACTCTACGAAGACAATGTCTACTGAGCTCACTCAAGCATCAAAAAGAATTCAGGTAGGAAATAGTGTTAACCGAGTTCACATGGTTAGTGAAGGAAAGTTGGACAAAGTCAAAGTTCACCAAGTTCACTCGATTGCCAAAGGATTTTTGCAAGTTTGCAATGTTAACCAAGCTTCTATTGGTTAACATAAGAAATCATCTTAGAACTAGTGTTACCGAGCAGGGTTGACTAATGAAGGATTTTGTTGTTTTGACATAAGAAGCTTCATTATCTCAAGTATTGTTCCTAGCTGACTATGGTGATGATTATTGGTTATTTTAATTTGAATTTAGGCCAACTTGACAATCCGGATGGTATAAATGAAAGGTCAAGTTGAGATTTCTAGTGTGCGTGCAAGTGTGTTGATTGAATTGAGAAGGAAAGAGTCAGAGCAAACTTGAAGGATAAGTAGGTATCCTTGTGGAGTAGAAAAGTGTCATTCAATCAGGAAGGATCAAGTATGAAGAAGAATAGAGACCTGTAATCAACAATTTAGTTGCATGACAATCGAGTCATTTCATTGTTACTCTTTAACCATTGTAGCAGTTATCTAAACTCTCTTAACAGAGTTGGTTTAACAGCCATTTGTAAATCCTCTAACAAGGTGACAGTTCCATTGAATTATTTTAAGACCTCTTGCAAGACCACTCCTAACAGGGTGATTAAATCCTCTAACAAGGTCACACCTAATAGTGTGTTTTGTAACCTTTAACTAGATTGGCTCCTAACAGGGCTCACTTCAAAAGACTGAAAAATAGTAACTAGTTACATTGGTGGTTTTTCCCATATTGGGTTTCCATGTTAAAATCCAGTGTGTCATGCGTTCATGTTATTTCTCTTATTCTTGCAAATTAATCATTGTTAATGTTTAAGATCAGCTAAAAGTAATTCACACTTTGCATTTACCAAGTTACAACATTTTCAATGTGTTAATCGAGTAACAACAGTAATCAATTTTCTCAATCCAAATTTTATGGTTGACATCTAAGGGATCAAGGATTTATTTTAGTGGTAACTGATTCACCCCCCCCCCCCCCCCCACCCCCCACCCTCTGAGTTACTTCTATATTTACAACAATGGAATAAGGGGTAGATTCATTGAATTCTACCTAATATATCCTAACCCTAAATTGGATGATGGAGAATGAATAAAAAAAGATCTTAATTCTTTATTTATAGGGATGGCTGGTCATAAGCAAGGGTTAACATGTGTGAGAACCTAAGGAAGACAAGAAGTCAAGCTTATTGCTTTATCAACTGACCTAAGTGAAGAATCTGCATTGACGTGTTAAGCAATAATGCTTAAGGATATGAATGCGTGAAGGGTGAACAAGCTATTAGAGTTGAAATTGTAAAAGCCAAGTAGAATGGAAGACTAAAACAAAGATCTATAATCTGCAAATGGAGTTATAAGTTGTTATCAGATCAAAGCCTTACTGTTACTCTCTAATAATTGTATCAGTCTAGGGTAAATCCTTTGGATTACGGTTGACCTAACAGTCATTTGTAAATCCTTTAGTCAGGTGACAATCCAAGTGATTGGTCTAAAGTCCTCTAAGAAGGCTCACTCCTAACTAGGTGATTGAAATCCTTTGGCAAGGTCACATTCAACAGTGTGTATTGTAACCTTTAACAGGGTTGGCCTTTCATAGGAAATCACTTCAAAAGAGTGAAAAAGAGTACATGTTACTAGTGGTTTTTCTCAAATTGGGTTTCCACATAAATCATTGTGTCAAATGTGTAGTTGGATCTATTATGTTTCATGTTTAAATTTTTGGAAATTAATTTGATGGGCAACCTACAAGTTTTTAAGTGATTGCATAAATCTTATGGATGCATGCATTATGATAAATGTTTTATGGGTTCACTAAGCTGTGAAAAGTTTTATTTATTCATCTAGACCTTGGATAAATGACTCACCCCACCTCCCCCCCTTAAATTTATTCTAAAGAATTCCAACACTATCTCAGAGTCCTTTTTATTAGGTTGCTTTTCCATTGTCTTCTTGCACTTTGCCTCAAAATTTGATAAATTATACTTCCACAAAAATTAGATAAAGGCCATAGATTTTACAAAATCATCATCATCCAAAAATCTCTTAGTAGCTTGTTCTCTAATAGGATCCATCTCATTCCCTTTAAAGTCTTCAATAGTGAGGGCTAAGAGTGGCATTGGAGATTCTTTAGGCATTCCCTCCTCTACTTTTGATGTTGTTATTAAAACATCATCTTGACCCCCTACCTATTTCAATTGCTCCCTTAAGGAGTCTTCATTGTCAAAATGAATAGAGGTTTGGGATGGAGAATACTCTTCTACTTTGGATGAGGATCCTTCCTTCAATTTCTATCTTTTTGTAGTTGGCACTAAGGGTGGGCTCTCTAAATGTTGTCTTTAATAAACTGGCATAGGACGTGCCCCCACATTCCTAGCAACTACATACTCAACCTTTTTTTGGAGAGTATACTACCTAGGACTGATAACAATCCTATTTTTCATTCCCCTCTTAGCCTCCTTGGCCCGATCTAGGTATGTTTTTTTCAATACTTCCTTCTTTTCATTTAAGGTTTGCATGATCCCAACAAAATGTGCCATTAGTTTATTCACCTTATCCCCCTAAAACTTTATATCAACTAGACGGTCATACCTTTTTTGTAACATATCAACAAACTCTAAAGCCCTTCTATAAACCCTCCATTTCTCTTTCTTTGCTTCTTGGTTTGTAGAGAAAAATCATTTCTAATCACATCTTTAGGAAAGTAAAATACTTATTCATAGGATTTGGCTTTGGTTCTTTCTTTGAACATTTCATAAAAACCTTTTGAATCAATGAAATGAGAATGAGATTAGGCCACTTAATATTTGTCAAGAAACTTACCCAAATGTCTCCATCCTCCTTTGGTTAGCACAAAATTGTGGATGATTGTAAAAATTGGGAAGATTGGTCCCCTTGATCTCCCCACCAATTCCCTCTCTTCAAGTTCTCCAAACCTATCATAAGAACTTAGCAATTCCCACTTTCAAAGGCACTTGGTATGGTAGGACATGAGGTTTCCCTTGGAAACCATATACTTTGAATATATTTGAAACTAAATAAGGAATAATGTCTCCCTATTTATGGCTAACCTTTAGTCCCTTAATATGATCCTTAGGCCTAATCAGCTCTAGTAAGGGTTGGGGAATTTGAGGGTTGTCTACACTCAACAACATCCTCATCTTTGATGCAAAATACATATCAAACTTGAGAAAACTAGCATCTGTGACTTACCAACTCATATCTGCACTCTAGAGATGAACTGGTAGCTTCTCCCCATCCTTCTCTCACTCTAGTTTCATGTCTTTAGAAAAGATAGAAACACCCTTGTATAGGCATATATAAATCAAAAAATAATACCAAAAAATGGTTTATCTACCTTACCATTATTGATGCCAATCAGTCCATTGTGTATCTCTTCAACTAAGTGAGATGCAAAATAAAAAATGTAACTCATTCCATACTACAAGGTTTGAGCCATCATAAAAATTATAGATCCTAGGATGTGATCGTGCTTATCCATGCCAAAAATTTTGAAAAGGGAAATATAAAGGGAATGTTCCCTAGGATTGAAATACTTCTTAAACATGGGCTCTAGGGAAGAAGGAGTTACAATTATTAGATGCCCTACTTTTGTAAATTTCTCTTGTAATGGTCCTCCTCGAAGGTAGATTCTCTAAGCATCGTACCTTGATTGCAAATCATCTAAATTGATCTTTTCATGCAGAGCAAGGTTAGGGTTTAGCATAAAAACCTCTTTGATCACCTTAGCAGTTACCCTAAATAAGTTATCTCTAGCATGGTTCTTCACCACCCGTGATACATGGTCATAACTTTTTTCTAATAATGTCAACAAATCATTGTCCATGAAGACACTAGGCACTACCAAAGTCCCTATGTCGAACTCCCAAATATTGCTCAATGGTGTATAATGGTTTCTTTGCAAAAACCACTTCCTAAACAACTCCAAACCACCCATTGATGTCACTGCATCTCTCAACTAGTTCCTGTTATGGTAGAAACCCTCATCAATTCTTAGTCTAGGGTTCTTGGGGACCAATTCCTTTCCTTTTTTTGTTTCATTAGTAGTAAGGGGTAATTTTTCGAGGAAATAATCATGTATATTTATATGTTGGTAATCTATCTTTTCAAAAAAGTCTCTTTGGGGAGGCATCTTATTAATTTATAAAATATTTCAAACTAAAAACTTTTCATAGCAATGTCAAGGCACTTACAAACATTGTGATCTTAGCAAGACAATTTATTCACCACAATTAACAATATGGGGGTTGAAAATTTGAGCTTTGTCTACTTTTCTTTAGTTTTGTTTTATCTTGTACCAGATTATGGAATGAATTTTAGGCTTTATGCAAAATTCATTCGGATGAGGTTACCTTCAAATGCAATTAATGCTCTAACAATCAAATTTTGTATGTTGTGCAAGGAATTCAAAAATAGGTCATTGATATGGAAAAATCTGACGGCTATGATTCAAACCTAGTGTTGCATCATTTTTTACTTAGTGGGACACATGCCATGTTCTCGTATTGTCACTTTGGTTAAAACTTGAACACTTTCATTTTGCGAGATCATGACAACCCTCAATCCATTATGTATTGGATGATCAAGAAAATCCATGTCCTCTTAACATTCTTCTTAAGAAATGGGCCCACTGAGACATGTCATTCCCTTGCATTCTGACTTTGGTTAAACATACTACATCTTCAAATTGTGAGAATGCGAGAACTGTAGATCCTCTTATACTATATGGTTAAGATCTCTACAAGTTGATGTAATAATAGGCTAGCCTATAAAGAAACGTAGTGATCCCTTACATTCTCACTTTGGTTAAACTTCAAACAACTTTATTTTACGAGGATGTGAGAATCATTAATTTTCTTCTAATCTGACAAATGGAAAAAAAATATTAACATTTGTTATACATAATACTTAGAGCAAATCAAAACATTCCATCTAGTTCTTTATGCTAATATCATCCCTTTTGCAAGTCATAACACAAACTAGACCCACAACTCAACATTTCATTTCTCCCTTCTCACTTTTGTTAAACAACCTTCATGTTTCCTTTGCAAGAATATGACCACTATTGATCTCCATTCAAATTTGTGGCTAAGAAAATTGCTCATTCTTCAGACTAGTTAATTTAATGCGGCCCACTAGGACACTTGTCAATTTCTCATATTGTTACTTTTTAAAGTAGCTCGCACTTTCATTATATGACAACATGAGGATCATTGATCTTCCTTTTGATCAACATTGCAAGAATTGCATACTGTTCCATCCTTTGGAGACCCACAATGACATGTGGTGTCCCCTCGCATTCTCTCTTTTCTTAAACATCGATCATTTCCATCTAGTGAGAATGTGAGAGTTGTTGATCTTCATCTAAATATGTGATCAAGAAATAATTGGAAGAGACAACTCAAACTGAATTGAGAACCAATCATGACATAACAACTGACACATGGTAACATATAATTTGAAGTAATCTAATATAGGCCGACACTATACACGCATCTAATTCTCGCTATGTCAGACTAGATAAATTTTGAACATCTTTATTTTGCAAGGAAATGAGAATCATTGATCTTGGCAAGATCTAAGGGATATTAATCAAATATATTGATTTCTACATTTCTTTGGTCCCACAAGATATGTGTCAGCTCCTCACATCCAAACTTTGGTTAAACACACTACATCTTTGAATCGTGAGAATGTGACAGTCATAGATCTTGATGAAGATCAATGGTTATAAAAATAACTCACCACTTGGGTTAAAAATTTAATTTATGTGGGACACGGGTCAACTGCAATGAAACCATAGGTTGAGCAGAGACATGATTCAAATAAATAATCCTATTCAATAAAATATTTCAAAATTAACAAAGAAAAAACTCTACCAAAGAATTATTAAAGTAGCACTAGGGTTTTTCTAGGTATTTCATGCTTGTATTTAGGGTTTAATTCAAATTTGTCTCCCTGATCAAAGGATATAACTATTAATTTTTTTCAAAAATACTGTAGAATTATTTTGAAATAATGGGCACAAAAATAAGGGATAAAAAGTCTTGATTTTATTATTTATTAATTGCATCTTTCCAAAAAAGAATTGTAATGCCCCACCAAGGGATCCAAAAGAATTAACCTAAAGTTTTACTAAGTTTACCAAACTTTTTTTTTTTTTGAAATAGAAAGATAAAACATACACATCAAACACATAGTAGTAGAAACAATAACATACAATCAACTAAAAGCATACATAACAAGTTACATTCCTTAAGGATCCCGTGACATTGAGTCACATTTAAATTTAATTAATACTAACTCTAACAATTGCCACATCCATATGAAATAATAATTATAAATTTCAATGTCCATTTAAATAATATACATTTGTTCTGAATGCCTCTTGGCAAATGAAATTCAAAATGCTCAATCATCCACTGTACATGTCATAGGGTATGAAAGGCTTAAAATAATATACATATGTAAAAATAGAAATACATCATCCTCCTTGGATCCATGATACAAAGAACAATAAAATAAAGGAAACCATCCACCATACATGATATATTCATCCATCATAAGATACATAGATAGAATGAAAGGAAATGTAGTCAAGGAAGCTCCAACCATGGTGACTACGGATGGATCTCAATGGTAAGAGTAAAAATCACTACCACCCAACCACATGGAACATAAATGGCCCACTCCCACCGCATTGAGAAGATAGTCTCAAGTCCCAAACAAGATATCAAACCACATAACACAAATACTCTCTAAGTCTAGGAAATCCTAAAAGTATACTGACTCAAAGGTTCCAAAATAGATCGACATTTAGACCCAGAGGCATACAAGATACATAGGAAACCTACTATGTAAGCAAGCAAGTGTTATTGCACGAATCATGTTGGAGTTACCCTGGCAATCTCTTAGGACCCCTGGGTCCCTAGTGATCCCTATGCGGCCATTAGTATCCTCTTGTACTGATAAGGCATACTACAGAATGCAAGGTCACAACCAAGCATTCTCTCTACTCCCATCCTAGTCTATACTAACACACGAGGCATAGGAGTGAACATATAAAGACTCTTATTAGGTTCATTTTATTTCCATTTAGTGTAATGTTTTCACTTAATAAACAACTTACAATGGGTTACCCTGGGAACCACTGAGGACCTCGACCCCCATTGCAATCCTGATACTACATATAGATTACCTTCCCTAGGCTCATAAAAGTACCAATCAATATTTATTTAAAAATCACCTCATTCCTATACAAGTGACTGGAAAGCATCAAAAGATAATAATAATAACACATCAATTCTCTATGAGCAACTAGAAGGCATCCCCAAATAATATTGATCGTAGACTCCAAATTGGTCAAGTCAATTATGTCATAACATGACATAATTAAGAACAAATCATTCAAAACACCTCAGTCCTATCAAAGTGACTGGAAAGCAATTCATATATAACTAATCAAGCACTCATAAATGGTTAAGTCAAGTAATTCATACATTCACCTCAGTGTCACACAAGATCACTGGAAAGCAATAACAAACAGTAAATACAAATATGTCATAGAGCATGCCATCACCTTACCACAGTTGGGTTTAAAAAGATCGAGAACAAAATATCAGCATAACATCACAAACACATAACCCTCGAGCCTCTAGTAACATCCTAAAACTAGTCAAAGCTAGGACAACCCAAACCCCAAACATAAACGACACATAGAAACAAGATAGTCTCACAGTTGGGTTTGATTGATAATATATTGTTGAGTTAATGTAAGGTTTCCATTCCCACTCGAACATATGTTTTAAGTAAATAAGTTCATAGTTTACCCTTATCATTTGCCCATTCTTGTGTTCGAGTAGACTATGAAATTATCCCTATTTGATTATAAGTAAATTTTTCCAAAATAATCAAAAAGGAAAATTATTTATTAATATTAATCATTGATTATCAAATGAAATAATATACCATTCTAGTTAAATCAGTATTATAATAATTTGATAAAATTTAAACTTAATTATAATCATCATCATTAATTTAATTATATTAATTAAAAATTATATTTAAAATGACTATTTAATTATCATTGAATTACTACTAATTAAACTTTAGCTAAAAATATCTAATAAATTATAATCTTTTAATATTAAAGAAATTATTTTAAAATATTATTAAATAAAAATTTATTTAAATTACATTTTAAAACTTAACAATATTTATAAATTTATTAAAAAAAAAATTTTTAAAAAAAAAAAAAACAAAGTTCGACTTGGTACCTGCAACAGCCAGTACCTCTGCTGCTGCAGACAACAGTTTGGGGTTTTCCCCACCCTCCCCATTAAATATTTTTTTTAAATATTTTGTTTAAATTTAAATTTATTAGGATTTAATAAAATTCAATTCAACATTTTTTTTTTTTTGTTTTTTTTTTACACACACACATATATATATTTGAATGATTCTGATCTTAATCTGAGGGGAGAAATACGACCAATTGGTCAAATTCTCAACTAGAATTTTTCAAAATAAATACAAAAACCCTTCCCGTTCAAATTTTCAATTCTTAAATCTATTGAAAGAAGAGTTATATTAATCTTTTAAACTTCCCATACACAGATCATACATACAATAAATACACGCTACTGAAACATTCGTCACAAGAATTCTTTAGAAGAACATTCAACAAACACGATAAAGACAAGAAAGAAAGAGCGTAACAAATTTAGTGAATAATCACAAGCATCTACCTGGACACTGATGCTAATTGTTGCGCCCAAGAAGCTTGCAGAGGAATTCCTCCTCCCAGAACCTTCTCCTTTCCAAAAATCCCTTTCTTCTCCAAAATTCACTCCCAAAATTCGTGTCCCTCGAAAATGAACCCTCAATTGGTGATAAGGAGTTCTCTCCTAAAATCGGGGCACTAATTGTGTGTTCACCTGAGAGAACTCTCTGCTCCCCAAACTTCAACTCCCTATTAAATTTTCTTTATCTTTTTCATGCACATTTATTAAATTATAAAATAACTTTATTAAATTCACTTGTTTTATTAATTTTTTATATTTTAATCTCATGCATACATCATGCAAACTTAAAACCTTTTCATAAATTAATTTCTTTTTCACTTTTTAATTTATTTTCAAAACTTAATTGATAAAATATTTATTAACTTAAATAATAATATTATTTAGCATTTATTTAAAAATTAACTCTAAATATATTATTATTAAATTAAATTAATATTATCACATTCTAAATTTATTCTTATAACTTTTATCTTCAAATTTAATTTTTTTATTTAATTAATTTCTTAATTAATTAAATATAATTAAATATTAAAATCTCATAATAATTTTCCATTAACTTAAATCATTAATTTAATCTTTTAATTAGACTTAATTTAATATAAAATTCACCAAAGACTCATAAAACAAAATACAAAAACCCATCATAGAAAAGCACATACAAAATCAAACTAAGGGGTTATAATCACAAATTAATGTCATTCAACACATTCAGAGGGTACTCAACTTGGATACTTGTCCTAATTATCTAGGACAAATGGCTTAAAGGTTTGGGATTTGGACTCAAGAATTTATCTCCCCTCTCTTACCATTGAGATAATGCGATAGGGTATGCTCATCCTGGCAATTCAGGAAAGTCGATACCCAGTACCTGCAACCTGCATAAAATCCACGCATATACAAACACAATATTCTAAACTAAACAAGCAATGACAGGAAGTGGTGCATCATGGAGATCCCAACTACTAAGTGACTAAGACTCCCTTCCTCAACCACATCAAAAATGCCATACATAAAGAAAACAAACACACACACCATACACATGCAGTATGAGGTAAGTACCCATAAGAAAACACATAGGATAATAAACCATCTAACTAATCATCATCAATAGCTGAAAACATTGTACTAATCATCGTACATACATGAAGTATAGAATTTCAAGTAATCTCATCATATATCAATTGAATCTGAAATAATATCTAATAATCTAAAAGATAGTGCTACTAATCAACAAGCATAAACTGGCCTAAAAGTGTTCGGCAATAATAATAAAATGCAAACTTGGGGTAGGCACCACAAGAATCTATTTAATTCTTTGACTCTATTTATTATTTTCCTTGTGGAAATGATAATCTCTTTAGGCAATTCTTTCTCTTGTGCCAAAATTGGGACAAGCCTGTCAAAAAATGGAATGTATGGGCCGCATTTAGTGAACAATGGAGAAATAATATATTATACCTCTGAACACTTATATTTTGCTTCCTGCAAGGCAATGTAACTATTGTGGAGATTCTATGAAGCTTGTTTGAGGACATTTATTTTGTGAGAGAGCATACTCTCCATTGTGCTAACTTTTACTTCTTTTCCTACTTCTAGCTCCTCCACGTCCATTTATTGATCCATGCCCACATTTGATGCATCAACATCTATTTGGGTCTCTTGATATTTTACCTCAGTGATTGGTCTTGTTACATTCTTCAAATTTTTTACTTCATTTTCCAAGGCAAGCATCTTCTGCGTGAGCACATATGTCTTCTTCATTTCTTCCTCATATTTCTTTCTTGTTTCAATATATGTGCTATAGCTCTGAAATAGATGTACTTCCAACATATCCATCTTTCTCTTCCCCATAATTGATATTATCTTCATCATGTTGTGTATCTAGTCACTTAATTTAGTAGTGACATTCCAAAATATCACATTTCCTTGGGGAGAGTCCCCGACTTCCATCAGTTTTGGTTTATCAGACTCAGGGGCCATACTCTAGATTGTCATTGCCTTTGTGTCAATGTTGAAACCAAACCCCTACAATTCTCCATCAATATTAATCTCCTCAAATGATACATATCTACTTTGTCTCCTTATCTAATCTAGCATGAAATATGATCTTATCTCCCATCGAAGGAAGAGAAACATCTCACTTCTCTTAACCAACTCTCTAGCATCATCTATAGTGAGGGTTTCATTGTTTGGATCATACTCGTGCAATTTTTGCACTATTTATACAACCTTTTCATGTGAATCTCCTGGTTGCAATTGTAGAGTGAGTTTATTTTTTTTAATCTTAAACAAAAAAGATTTGAACTCCTTATAATTGATGAAGTCATCATCCTTCATAAAATATTGAGCTTGGATGATTCTTTCATCCATCATTCTTGCCTCAAGCTCGAGTTTATTAGGGATTCATTCATTTTGATTGGTCTTACCTTATCAAGAAGTTATGTTGATGTTATCAAAGTATTTGCTTCCTCTTGGAATAATCTATAGGTCCTTCTCCATTGCTTTTTTTGGGATCTCAATCAATTTTTGCTTCTTCCTGCCACCTTGAGCCCAGGAAGAACTTTCTGGTTGCTCCTCTTCATCATCAATTTCAATGATGTCCTCTTGCTTAGGAGATTTAGGTGGTATTCTATATCTAATCTCTAGGTGCACCTAAGACATTATCTCTTAATAATTATTGAGGTATTTATTAAATCTATCCAAATACCTCTCTTCGTGATAGAAGCCTTTGAAGGAGGGATTTTTTCTTTTCATCTCCTCTTTAATTTTCATGATTTCTTTCCACTTTAGAGATCTATCTCTGCATACCTCAGTGCGCAAGAAATCTTTTATTACATCCTCTTCCCAATAAAGCTTTTTATTGAGAAAGTTAAACTTTCTCATCTGTCTTAGGGCATGCCTAACAAGATCATTGGGGTCATAAGTCCTAGCAGGAGCTGCAGGCAATAAAAATTCTCTCATAAATTCATCTAGCTCCTCTATAGTATCTTTACCTATGGTGAAATCCTTCACTTTGACATTTCTACAAACAAAAGATCCTCTTCTAATTGCATATCCCAAATATTTCCAATTCCTCATGATGAGTTGCCAAAAGAATTCAATAATTCCTATTCTCTCTGAAATGTGCTTAGGAAAAACATGAGGAGGTTGGGGATATCCATAAACCCTCATGATGGAAAAATTCTCAAAAATAAAGGCACTCCCCCAGTCATTTTCCGATTTCTTATCCTCATTAGGGTACACAAAAGGTCTAGTTAATATTCTAACACCCTTAGGGACCCTCTCAATTATATCAACTAACATATTAACATTCTAAAATATAAAGCTAAAGAATTGGAATAAGGATAGAACCTTTTCCATACCCTAGTCCAAAGTTGTATCGGAAAGCTTTCTCACATCTCCTATTTTCTTTCAATGAAATCAAGATTGATGTACCCTATATTCTTATAGAGGATGATATGCATCAACAATGAATAATGGTGGAATTTGAAATTACCCATTTCTCCCCTCTATGCAGCTGTGATCTCATTTTGCATAACATTTACTATATGGGTAACAAAATTGTGCCCCACATTATGATGCATATCTTGTATATCTAGGGCCATAATATACACATTACCAGGAGCATCATAGTGCCATCCAACCCTATCACGTTGTCTACTCCAAAAACTATGTACTCAAAATATATGTCAAAGAACTCTAAGGGTATAAGGTCTCCTACCTTTTTAGGGAGCTCACACTTTTCCTTTCTAGACTTGGTAATATGTCTTCGCATGACTCTACCAGTGAATAAACTTTTTTGATTTTTGAAAGTTTCATCTAGTTTGTCTTGCTCAATGATCTTTGTCATAGGTCTTCCAAGGTTGAAGACTTCTATAAATGTCTCCATGTCTAGTTTTCATAGAACACTCTTATCCTTGTTGGAATACAAACACAGCTGAGAGGGGGGATGAATTAGTGGTTTAAAATACTTTTCAAAACTTGAAACAATTACAAGTTATAAAGTTTTACACATGAGCAAGATAGTTAATGAATAAAAAAGTGACACAATATTTTAATGTGGAAAACCCCTTAGGGTAAAAAACCACTTTGGATTTGAAACTTTATTGGCCTCTTGGGCAAGTCTTTTAGAGCTACAACTTTGGGAAGCACCAACGCCCTATTTTAGAAACACCAATTTCAAGGAACACCAATTCCTTACACCTAAAGCACCAAATATATGAATACAAGAAGCACCAAATTTTAAAATGAAAAAATGAGATATAAAATTTGAGGATGATCTCTGTTACAACACAAATCATGAAATTCTAGTTACAACACCAATCCCTTACACACTAACTTGTTACCCAAGAAAAATGTTGCTCCTGAAGTAATTTTTATTTCATCTAGACAACCTACCCAATCTGAGTTAGTATAAGCAACAAATCTGAAATCATAATGTTTAGGATACCAAATCCCATAATCCAAAGTACCCTTAATATATGTGAAAATTCTTTTAACTTCCATAACATGAGATTCTTTATGCAAAGATTGAAATCTTGCAGCCAAACATATAGCATGCATGATATCATGCCTTGAAGTTCTGAGATATAGTAAATTACTAATCAGGGATCTATAACTAGTTTGATCAACATCAGGAGAATCATCATTTTTAGTAATTTTTCATCACGTTATCATTGATGTTCTCGTAGGCTTACAATCTTTCATATGAAATTTCTTTAACATTTCCTTTGTATACTTAGTTTGGGGTAAGAATATATCATTTTCAAATTGAGAGATTTGTAACCCAAGAAAATAGGACAGTTCCCCAAGCATGGAAATTTCAAATTCAGATTGCATAAGCTTTGAAAAACCTTGACTTAAAGCATCATAATTGGATCCAAATACTATATCATCAACATAAACAATAAGATTTAGAATATCATCACATTTACCATAAATGTACAAGTTACTATCAACACCACCTCTTTTAAAGCCATTTTTTATAAGATACTTATCCAATTTAGAATACCAAGCCCTCAGAGCTTGTTTCAAACAATAAAGAGCCTTTTTGAACCAATAAACATGATTAGGATAGTCTTTGTTTTCAAATCCTTTAGGTTGATCCATATAAACCTCTTCACCAAGATAACCATTAATAAATTTCATTTTAACATCCATTTGGTACATTTTAAATCCCTTGAAAGATGAATATGCAAGAAATATTCTAATTGCTTCAATTCTAGCAACTGGTGCAAAAGTTTCGTCAAAGTCCACACCTTCTATTTGTGCATAACCCTTACAAACCAATCTAGCTTTGTTCCTTGATATCTTTCCATTTTCATCAAGTTCATTTCTAAAGACCCATTTAGCACCTATTACATTTTTATCTTTTGGTCTAGGCACTAATTCCAAAGTTTTATTCTTTTCAATTTAACTTAGTTCCTCTTTCATAACATTAACCCAGAACTCATCTATACTATATTCTTTATATGATTTAGGTTCAATTTGAGATTAAAAAAAAACAAATAGTAGCACATTCACTAGATGTAGTTCTTTTTCTTGTTTGAATACATGTATGTTCATCCCCTATAATTTGTTCTTGAGGATGATATTTCTTCAATCTTGTTCTTATAGCCTTTGTACCTACAGGTTCTGGTGTTTCTATTTGATCTTTTGTCTCTTCTTCACCTTCATCAACTTTATTATTTGCAATTATTTATCATTGTCTTGTAGGAAAACATTATCCATTCTTATTTCCTTTTTATCTTGCACAATTTCATCCACTTTCACATGTACACTTTCAACAAGTTTATTCAACCTTTTATTAAAACATTTGTAAGCTTTACTTTGAGAAGAATATCCTAAAAATATTCCTTCATCACATCTTGAATCAAAGCTTACTATTTTATCATCAACATTCTTAATAGAGGTAGGATGTACATACCATAACACATAAGGAGTGTACTTAGTTTTGACCCTTAGTTGTGCCCTATTTAAAATATATATTATTGTGTAAACTGCTTCTTTCCAATACATGTTTGGTACTTTAGATTCATCTAACATAGTCCTTGCCATTTCTTTTACTATTCAATTCTTTCTTTTAACAACTCCATTTTTTTGAGGTGTCTTGGATGTTGCATATTGTCTTTTGATGCCATATTTTTCACAATAATCAAAAAAATCATTTGAAGTAAACTCACCACCTTTATCTAATCGTAAGCATTTAATCTTCATGTCTGAATCATTTTCAACCATTTTCCTAAAAATATTAAACTTGCTAAATGCCTCTTATTTATGCTTTAAAGTTACCCATTTCATTCTTGTATAATCATCTATAAAAAAACATGAAATACTTTTCACCATTTAATGACATTGTCCTTGTAGGACCACATAAATCAGTATGTACTAATTGCAATAGTTTAGAAGCAAAATATTCTTTTGAAGGAAAAGATGCCTTTGTGTGTTTACCATGTTGACACCCTTCACAAATAACATTCTCTGGCTTCCTTATACATAGCATACCTCTTACTTTCTAATCCTTACTAACTTTTACCAAGTTGTCAAAATTCAAGTGCCCAAGCCTTTTGTGCCATAACCATCTTTCATTCACCTGTCCCATAAGACAAACATCTTCATGATTGTTATTATTTGTGATATATTTTAAATTATAGACATTCCCTTTAGATCTTTTACCTGATGCAACCAAGTGTTCGGATTTTAATTTGATTTGACAACCATGATCATCAAAAACAACTTCATATCCATGATCACAAATTTGACTAACACTTAGAAGATTTTACTTTAATCCATCAACATAATACACATCATGAATGGAAATTTTGTCACTAAGCATCAAAGAACCAAACCTTTAATTTTCCTTGAAAAATTATCACCAAACCTAAAACATTTCCACCTTTGTAGTTAATCAATTTGTCAAACTTCATTTGATCTCTTGTCAAGTGTCTAGAAAAATCATTGTCAATTATCCACAAGTCCTTTTCTTCAAAATGTAGAGCCATTTGAACAAACATAGACTTATTAATCTTAGGCCTCCATATCTTAGTCACTTTAGTATCAAATTCTTTATCAACTTGTAGACTAGCATAAGATTGATCATTCTGAAATGACTTAGTTTTGCAATTACTTGTAACATGACCAAAGAGATTGCATTTTTAACATCTTAGACCATTCAATTTAGAAAAGGAATAACCAAAATGAAACTAAGAATACCTCCTTGACATGTATATGTAATTACTTATTCTATGTCCATATTGATGACACATGAAGCAGTACCCATCAAAGAAACAAGTGAACCTATTTGAGTATCTTTTACCCATGAATGAAGTGTTTGATATAACCCAAATTTTATCATTAGAAATATGATTAAAATCTTCATTTTTACCTGCATTTGAAGTGGTTGCATTCTAATTTGTATCCTTACTTTCATATTTAAATATCTCGAATAAAGATTTATCTTTCTTGTCACTAGAACATTGTCCAAGTTCAAAACCAATTCCTGTTAGATCATCAGTTCCTCTTTGTTTCCTTAACATATCATCCAAAGTAGTGTTCTCATATTTTTCTAACTTTTTTCTATATGATATGACTTTATTCATTAACCTTTTACATTCGTAATCTTTAGAACTTAACTCTTCCTTAGTGACAAAGACAATTCTCTTCTATTCCTTGACTTGTAATTTCAATTCTATAACTTGTTGATTTAATTCCTTACTTTCTTTTTCAAAGTTCTCTTTTTCCTTGAAGAACTGATTTTCTTGAACACTTAAATATATTTGTAATTCCTTGATCTTTTTAAGTGCATAAAGAAACTTACATTCTAAATTAGCCTCAACAAGTTCAACATCATAATCACTATATGATTCTTGACAAGTAGTTTCTACTACCATGAATAGAACTTCATTTTCATCACGTTCAAAACTACTAGATTCACTATCTGATACACCAAAAATAAAACTCTTCTTCCTATTAAAGAACATATTTTTTTTATAAAATTTCTTTTTACTTGATTTCTCTTTCTCATCATCTACTTCATCATGAGTATTATAAGGACATTTAGATGCAAAGTGTCCTATTTTACCACAATTAAAGAATTTGAAAGGATGTTTACCTTTGTATTTACCTTCTCCTTTCTTCAACTTCCTTGATAAATGTGCTTCAAGAACATCCAAATCTTCTAATTCTAAAGAGACTTGCTTCACTTTCTTTTCTGCCTTGAATGTTTCTTCTTTGCTTGTGGATTCCTTCTTGCCAAACTTTCTCATGTCATAAGCTACAAGTGCTCCATGAATATCTTCCATTGCATACTTGTTAATATCTCTAGTTTCTTCTATAGAACATATCTTAGAATAAAATTTATCAAGAAGAGATCTCAAAACTTTCTTTACAACATCAATATCATCAATTTTTTCGACATGTCCTCTTATGCCATTTATAGTTCCATCCATCTTAAGGAGATCCTCTTCTACCTTTTCATCATTACCCATCTTAATGTCTTCAAATCTTTCTTTCAAATGTTGTATATCTTGGCTTCTTTAAATCTATCATTACCATGATATGCATTTTTTAATTTGTCCCACACTTCTTTAGAAGAACATTACCTTAACAAAAACATATTTAGATAAATTTTTAAGTATAAAAAATTTAGCTTTCATACCAATTTCATACTTCCTTTTTTCATCAAGATCTGTAGCTCAAGTATTAGGAACTTTATAACCATTAACAACTAAAGCCCAAACATCAACATTAATAGATAACAAATATGTTTACATCATTACTTCTCAAAAAGCATAACTTGATCCATAAAAAATAGGAACCTTTGAAGAACTATCTTGAGCCATAAAAGATAAGTATTCCACTCAATAAAAATCTACCCAAACTTGTTAAACTTGATTCAAGAAACCTTGCTTTGATACCACTTTGTTGGAATACAAACACCACTGAGAGGGGGGGTAAATCAGTGGTTTAAAATACTTTTAAAGACTTGAAGCAATTGCAAGTTATTAAATTTAACACATGAGAAAGATAGTTAATAAATAACAAAGTGACACAATATTTTAATGTGGAAAACCCCTTAGGGTAAAAACCACTTTGAATCTGAAACTTTATTAGCCTCTTGGGCAAATCTTTTAGAGCTACTACTCTGGGAAGCACCAATACCCTATTTTAGAAACACCAATTTCAAGGAACACCAATCCCTTACACTTGAAGCACCAACTTCATGAATACAAAAAGCACCAACTTCCAAAATGAACAAATGAGATATAAAATTATAGGATCATCTCTATTAAAACACAAATCATGAATCACTAGTTTCAACTTCTTGTTGAAAACATAATTCTGGATATACTTATATTCTCCTCAAAACATCTAATATCCAAATATATTTCCTTTTTCCATTAAAAGATCTGATCAAATACTGATATGAATGAATGAAGAATAAATATATAACCCTTATTCTACCTTTAATAAACTTATTCAATGAAAATAAAATCACAAATATGAAAATAGACACATAAAGCGTTACCCTCTTCTTTGTTGTTAAAAATCTGCCTACAAATTGTTTGGTCTACAAGGAATTCCACACAAATCTTGCAACTTCTATCAAAACCACTTGTTGGATGTTTTAGAGGAATTTATCATCTACTTATAAAACATGAAATTCAAAATTTTGGAGAGTTACATACCCCAAACTTCCATTAGACCAAAACTGCTCAAAACTGCTAAAACTGTCATAATAATTTGGTAACTGCTTTTGATAAACATACTTTATCTCTTTCCATACAAGATTTATCCAAAAACTAACAAAGATCTAGTTTATATAACTCAAAGACCTTTCCAAAAAGGTATGATATTTGGGGTCTAACTGATAAAATAGCCTATCAGCTTTCTAATAGATCAAAACTATTTTTTAAAATTTGTTTTCTAAACCAATGTGAACATTAAGTGTTAATTGTATAACACTTAAGTGTTAGAATTATTTAGAATAACTGAGAGGCGAGGGGGGGGGGGGGTTGGGGGGGGTGAATCAGTTATCCAAGGTCCAAATGCCCTATTAATACTTTTTCACTACTTTTAATGAATCCATACACTTTTCATCCAGCCAAACTTTGAATCAACCGTATTAGCAAGTTACAGTAAATCAACATGCAAAGATAAAACATGCAAGATCAACACATGACACAATGATTTACGTGGAAACCCAATTTGGGAAAAACCACTAGTAACATGCTACTTGATTCTCACTCTTCTGAAGTGATGCCCTGTTAAAGGCTTACAACACACTGTTAAATGTGACCTTGTTAGAGGATTTCACCAAACTATTAGGAATGGGCCTGGTTAAAGGACTTTAGAACATTCACTTGGAATGTCACCCTGTTAAAAGATTTATCTCATGGCTATTAAATCAACCTAAGTCCATAGGATTTAAACTTTACTGTTACAATTGCTAGAAAGTAACGATAATGGTCTTTTGATCTGATATAACTTGCAACATACTTTGCAGATTTCAGATCACACTTTCAGTTCAATCCTAATGCTTGGCTCCAATCACTTCAGCTCTGACTGCTTGACTTCTTCTCAAACTTTGTCTCCTTGATTCTTTTAACTAATTGTACCAATGCATCCAAATCAGGGGTCTTCTTACTGAAATAGAGTCACTATGCTCTCTTATCTCCTTAGCACCTCCTTCAGCATTTCATGCTTTCATGCTTGACCGCCTCTCTCTCTTTTTTCATTAACTTATGACTCCTTAAATAGAAATCTGATTTTCCTTTGTCGCTCATTTCTCCCTCTCCAATTTTAGGGTTTCGAATGGATTAGGTAGGGTACAATGTATCTACCTTATATCTTGTTCTTATCTTCAAACTTCATCAGTTGTATCCTTAAAATATTTTACATGGTGTTCTATGCCACTAGCTCATCATTCTTATCTTCCATTTTAATTCACAAACTTCTAGATAAAAACCTTGTTGGCTTAGATTTGGCGAATCTTCAATTTTCAAAATAATGCAGCAACTCGACATTATTGATTTATTGGTGCTCGGCATCTCTGTGTTAGTCGGCACTATTGGTTTTACTGGTGCTCAGCATCTCTATGTTACTCGGCACCTATCTCTACTCAGCACTTGAAGTTTACTCGACACTTGAACTTGCTCAACACTTGAAGTTTACTCGGCACTTGAACTTGCTCGGCATTTGAAGTTTACTTGGCACTTGAACTTGCTCGGCACTTACTAGGAATTTGCTCGGCACATACTAGCTTGCTCGGATCCTTCGCTCTAATGAACTTAGTTGAGCTTTATAAATGTCTTAGCTAAAACCTTACATCTTTGATATGTTTCAGTGTGCCCATTCTCTGTATCTTATAGTATGTCATCAAATACACTTTTTCATCAATGGCTTAGTTGATCATTGTACTTCATTACAACATCATAACTTCAACCTTTCTCTAGGTGTTCTAGTTACATCTTATTGATTGCCTCCTCCTTGAGAATCAACTAATTGATAATATTTGGATCACTAAAGAAATTGCCATTCCTGCAAGTAGCAAGTTTGACATCAATGACAAAACAATGATTGAGAACATTCTTTACCAGTTCCATACATCATTCCAACAACTTTTCTTATGATCATTTCAATCATTTCCAACATTAAGTGTTTGTCTTGAATATGTTTTGAAAAATATTGAAGGTAATAAAATAAGATAATTTCATGATGTTAAGCATACCATATGCTCATTATAATTACATTATTGACATCAATGACAACAATCAAGCTAAATACCAAGTGTTCAACAATCCTTTCTATGAAACCCATAGGTTAAAGGATTGTATGCCTTTATCAGGGCCTTCACCAAATCAATGTCAAAAATAACCTCTACCATAATCAATTTTTCCAAGTTTCTATTCCAAGGATTTGAGATAGATGGCTCACAGAACCTATTATTATAAAAATACCAGAATAATTCATTACCATTAGTTTCTAGAACTATTGTATCTCTACAGAAACTATATGAGTCTTTGAAGATATGTGAATTTACTATTTGAGAATTTGAAGACCTTGGTAGAAAATAGACCTATTCTTCAAGATACAAACTATCTATCTTTGTTTTGGCTTTCTCAATACCTTGAGCATCTTCTTCTACATTCACCTATGCAATCAATTTACCCTCCTCTTGTGTCATTCTTTCGAATTCAAAATCTTCAATCACTTCTCTACAATTCAATTCTCTTGAACAATTTTGTGCTCAATTCTCTTCTTGGCTCTAAAAATCTATGAATGTTGTAAGTAAAATTCTGTTACATCACTCTTTAATAGTGTTTAAGCATAGCAATAACATTAATGTTGTTTTATGACAACATGCATGGAATTTTTTGAAAGTTCATAAAGCTAACACAGTCATACTTTATGACGCTCGTACTGCCAACATTCAAATCCCCTTTTTATCCTTTTTAGATAGTACTTCTCATTTTAGCAATAATTAGATACCAACAGTCATTTTAGCCTTTATGTTGTATAGCATCAACCATGCAAACACTTAGTACTATGAGTTGTTCACGACTTCATGAGGCTTACCTTCCAATTCTTCTACCTTACTCACAACTGCACAAAACCCTTAATCTCCATTTTGTTACTTTTTTTCTTGCTTAATCGTTTATCCCCATGAAACAAAAAACACTTCTAGAACACCTTGTCACTAATTCATAGCTTCCTTTTTGCCTTATGTTTTTAGCTTCACAACAGAGCAAGCACTGCTATCATTACCTAATTGTTGCTTTGCGGCTTATATTTTACTCTATTTTCTTAACTGCATGATTGATCGATTAACCTTGACTTCTTCATCTTTAAGCCACATCATATGTTCATGTTTTTTTGGTTTAGCTACATTTCATGGGTTGCAAAGAAGCAAACATTGTTAGTCTCCCATTCGCTACTTGAAAGTAACATTAACATCTTAACCTTACGACCGCACATTAGACCTTTAGTCTGAGTGATTGATGCTTCGCCATTCAACTCATAAGGTTTACAAAATAGCTAGAAAAGAAGAGAATGCTAACAACTCTAGCTCAGTCTCTACTTTGCATCTTTACTTTAATCTATATCTTTTAACCATGTAATTGAGCAACCAAGTAAACTTTATAACAACTTAAATTGTTTTGTGAGTTCGCGGCTTATATTTTACTTCATAGCCTTAACTGCATGATTGAGTGATCAAGCACCACACTTATGATACTAATTATTTTTCATTATTGTGGCTATCTATCAAATTTCATTCTTAAGTCACGTGATCATGTGATCAAAGATGATCTCCAAGTCACTTTGCAACATTAACTATATATCTTTCAAGTTGTGAAGTTGTGAATACTCTCTCTAATAGTAGTCTCTACTTCGTTGGATAAATATTTATTTTGGATCATAACATGCCATCTTTAGATGCTTCCGCGTGTCACATCCTTATTCTTCCATGAGGGTAGTCATTTAGTGTGAATGCCCTTTTACATGGCTGCCACTTGAAACTTGGCTTTATGCTTAAACCGTGGCGAAGCTATAAAAGCTGCCTTTGATTGCATTGTACCTTCATTGTTTGAATCATGCCTTCATCAATAAACATAGAGACCTTGTTAACACTGCCCAATTTAATGAATCACATCATCACACCATAAAAATGTTAAAGTATTAACAAGGTAGCAATAGAGAGATAAGCCTTGGTCACAAGGTTGCTACTTAAAATTTCAAATTTCTTTTAAAAGCATGAAACATTTAGGGCACTTATTTAAAACAAGCAGGGTTTAAAACATAAAAACATGCATATAGATGTGAAACTAGGGTTTTTCTAGGGAAAACTCTACAACAAAAAATATACAAACCCTAATTGCACAATTTTAAAACTAGATTTTCAAAAGAAGTCCTTAGCATTTTTATCATGGTGAAAATACAAGCCAACATGTTTATCTTCACCTAGTCAAGTAGGCTACTACTCACCTAGGGCTTTGCTTTAAAAATAGAAAACTAACTCCTAAATACTCCAAAATGCATATATACATAGTATGTACATTTCTCTTCTTGATTCCAAAGGGCCATAGAGATTTGACCATTGGAATTCAAGAAAGAGCCATTTTTCTTGGTGCTACTCCAATCACAGTAGTAAACTATACAGTTACAAAATGATTTTCAAAAACCTATCTATACTTAACTTCAAGAAACCAAAACAATACATAGAAACCTACATTCAATCCTCTAACAATAAGTTTAAAATAGTAAACCCAATCAATCCATTAACATTTCGATATTGAGCGTACAAGATGAGTGTAACACAAAAATGTTTAATGTTTGCTATTACTTCAAAGTTGAATCCATACAAAATGAATACAAAACCTTTTCCTAGGTGTGTAATAATGTTTTATACTCCTTTTTCACATGTGGAAACCTCTTGTACAGACCCATAACCAAAATCTTGCAATTTGCTTAGTTTTGGCAATTTGTTGTCAGTGTTGTCAAGTGCAACTTTTCTCAACTTTTCACTTTGACCATATGTAGATATCAAGACATCTCACATGAGTCTAATAAGGTCCAAAACCAACTTCTAATATTATTTCCCAACTCTAGAGTTATTGGTCAAAGTTTGGTCAACCCTTGAACCATTCAAGCAATTACAAGCAACTTAGGCATTCTAAGGACACTTCTTGGCTCCCAACTTTCTCACATTCACCTACCTATTTACATAACTTTAATCACACCCTTGGGGCTTCATACTTAGCCCTTATTCCCTGGTGGTTGGCTGAAACCACCTACAAGACAAAACTTCTAGGACCTTTCTCTACGATCCTTAGGTGCTCCTGCACCATATATAACTATTTTAAATTATTACAACCAAACATATGGATAATCGCATCTTAATACATATAACAAATTAAAACTTCTTGAAACATCTTATTATAACTATTCAACTCGATTCACTTCCTCCTCATTGTTTTCAGTATCCATTGTTGTTGCCTCAAGGATAGTCATGTAGTCACTTACCCATTTTTCAACTTGTGCATGTGTTGGCCATGTAAAGTGGGACATTTGTGGGATGAAAATTTATAGATCCAACCAATTCTTCCTAGTTGCAACCCTTACATTAGTTGGAATTTAGTGAATTAATTCTCCAAGGCGATTATCTTATCAAGCAACTTATGGAACTCATTCATTTGGAAATCCTTTTCTCCTTATTGGCATAAAAATACAAGAAAAGAGACCTACCATAAATTGGGATGTTGGCATCTCTACACCCTCTTGCATGGTTCCAATAGTGGCATATTTAGGAAACAAATTCATAAGCATTATTGGGTAATTTTATCTACATTTTCTCCCTTACTCTTCTTACCTTTCTTCTTAATGCCAACTTCTCTTTTAATAGGAATTGTGATTTCAAGACAAAGAAACCTCAATTAGGACATAGAAATTGACTTGCTTCTTTTGGAAGTTATAGAAACTACCTTCAATTGCTTGCTCACCTTCAAAAATTCTTCTTATCTCCAAATGTCACTTCGCATGAAGTAAATTTTTCTACTTTAATACTTGGTCATATTTATTATTTATTTAATTTATATTCATCAATCTGGACATCTTGCACAAGTGGATCCTTTTTAACCTTCCTCGAGATGTCACCTTAGACATTCCTCTGATTAAATGCTTCGTACTTTGAGAGATTTGAAATAATATCCTCTTTGTTTTAGTCCTTTTATGACGCCAAGAAAATATTTTGGCACTTTTGCAAGCTTACTTTTTCATGCCATCCGAATTTCCAAAAATTGCAACTTTGCAATCCTTGAACACTAGTGTCCATGATTTAGCAAAAATTGCCACCTCGTAGGCTCCATACTCCATCCCATAAAAAATAGTGAAATTTTTCTATCTCACAAGTATCATTCTTCCCTTTTTATTATATGGAAAAAAGCACGATTTCTTTAATGTCTATTGAGAAAATTAGAAGTTATTTGCATGTAATTTGACAAAGAATTTTTACGGTCTACCAATGGTTCTTTTGAGGTACATATGCTCTTTCGATATCCATTGGTGTTGTTTGGAGGATAGTCATGTAGTCACTTACCCATTTTTCAACCTATGCATGTGTTGGCCATGTAAACTAGGACATTTGTGGGATACAAATTTGTTGATCCAACCACTTCTTCCTAATGGCAACTCTTACATCATTTTGGAATTTAGTGAATTTATTCTCCAAAGATATTATCTTATCAAGCTACTTATGGAAATCATTCATTTGGAAATCATTTTCTCCTTATTGGCATAAAAATACAAGAAAAGGGACATACCATAAATTGTGATTTTGGCATCTCTACACCCTCTTTATTCGTCAGTAAATACTCCCAAAGTTCTAATACTGGAAGATTTAGGAAACAAATCCATAAGCATTTTTGGGTAGTTTTCCTCTACATTGTCTTCCTTGCTCTTCTTACCCTCCTTCTTAACACCAACTTCTTTTTTAATAGGAATTGTGATTTCAAGAAAGAGAAACCTCAATTAGGGCACAAAAATCCTTCCAACTATTTTCTCACCTTCTAAAATTCTTCTTAGCTCCAAATGCCACTTCGCATGAAGTAAATTCCTCTACTTTAATACTTGGTCATATTTATTCTTCATTTAATTCATATGCATGAGTTTGTATATCTTACACAAGTGGATACTTCATAACCTTCATTTGGTTGTCACCTTAGACATGTTAGCATGGATATTGATGGTATTCCTTTGGGGGAGTAGCCTAAGCATTGGAGAGAGAGTGTACATGATTGACATGTTAAATTCATGACTATGTTTTTCATTGATGAAAACTTAGTATTGTTTCTATGAAGACTAACAGAGTAGCAGATAAAGAACAAGGTCATACAGACTATGTATTGATGATTAAGTCAAGCGTAGTTAAGGATGTATTTTGCATTATGTCTTGATGATGTGGAAAAGTGTGTGCACAAAGAGTCAAATACATACGGAAGATATTCAAGAATTAGAAAGGTCAATGAGTAGACAAAGTACCTAATAAGTGGTTTCTGATGATTGATTTGTATCTCTTCACTAAGATAGAATCATGATGAGTGTAGTTAGACTGTGATAATAGATGGCCTAATGACAATGTCAATGAGTGTGCAAGGTCAAAGGTTGCACATGTGGGAAGTTGTAAATACTATGAGCCAACAGTGACTTGTAATTATGAAAAGATGTAATATTTTATAATATCCTAATAAGGTCCTATTATAATTAATTAGGAAATCTTGAAGGCTGACTCAAGGAATTATTTTGACAATATAGTATAAAGGAAGGTCATTTTCCTTTTGATGAAGTATGTAATTTATAAGAGAAAGAGTGTAAGTGCGAATTGTGCAGTGTCATGTGAAGTTGGTAAATATGCATAAGCGATCCAAGGGATTATTTGGATGTGAAATTGGTGATATGGTATAGAGATCAGAAGAGGTTTGGTCTGGTCAAGAAGATGGAGAAGGAGCTAAGGTTATTTAATTTCTATTATTTTTCAAGGAATAATATAGAAATCTGTTGGACAATGAGTTCAATGATCTTGCCCTTGAAGCTATTTGGATAGTGTGTCCTTCTACCTTCTACAACTCCTAAAAGGGTTTGCACAACTCTTAATAAGGTTGGATTGTCCTAACAGGGATTCAAAGTGTCCTAACAGGGATTGATATGTAATACATTTATTTTATTGGCTCCTAATAGAGTCCATACTCTTAAAAGGAACTTTTATATTAGTACATCATTTTGTAGGTACCATCCCCACTTGGATTTTTCCTCTAATCAAGGGTTTCCCTAGTTAGCATATATGGTGTTATTGTGTATGTATATCTTCTTATAGTCTATGGTTATATTGTTTACATGGTTAAGGATTAATAAGATTGATAAATATTTTAATAGTTGGATAACTAATTCACCACCCCCCTCCCCCCACCCTCTTAGTTATCTTGGTGGACTTTACTTTCTAGCAATTGGTATCAGAGCATCAGGTTCTTGAAGAAAAAGCTTAACAACTTAAGGAGATCAATGGCGGGTCACTTCAGAAAATAAAGTCCTAAATTTTTTGAATTTAGTTATGATAGCTGAAAGGAGAAGATGAAGACTCATTTACTATGTATGGGTCCAAGGTATTGGCTGATGGCAAAGACTAAAAAGAAGATTGTGGAAGAAAGAAAACTTGAGGAATGTAGTGAAACTAAAAGATATTTGTTTATGTGTAATATGCTTTCCAGAGAAGCATTATTGTTAGCTCTTCCTAAGAATGAATACAATAAGGTAAATTTCTTAGAGAAATCTCATGAAATTTGGGTAGCCTTAGAATCTACTTTTGAAGGTGATAAATGTGCTAAAATCATCAGACTATAGAATTGGATATGTTTGTTTCAAGATGCTAAAATGTTGGAAGATGAATATGTGAGAAGCTATATTGGTAGAATATCAGAGATTATTGTAGGAATTAAGTCTTATTAAGGGTCTAAAGATGAAGATGAGATTATATGAAAGATTTTTTTAAACATTTTACACTACCATTAAGACAAACAATGCAGATGATTAAGCAAGTGATACCTTGCACTGAGAAGTTTATGCTAGAGTAATTAGATATTTCCTAATTAGCTCTAGTTTTCTTAAGCTAAACTTAAGGCATCTAATAATAAATTATTTTATTAATTATTATGATGCAACCTAGGTTAAAAAAATTTAGGGTTCTGATCTCCTTTATAAGGATGATCTCTCTTTGAAATAATTAATAGATTCAGTTTTGATATTAGTATTTTCTCTTTTTGCTCATCAAGAATGTCTTATCTATGGATCTGGCAATTCTAGCCTCCATAGTTTTTTGCTTCTCTCTTTTGTGATATATTTTTTTGCTTCTCTCTTTTGTGATAGGTGTTTGCATGTAGATGATTCTTGGGAGGTGTGCGATTGATCTTTCATCAACTTCAACATGGTATCAGAGCTCCAAATCTTCATGCCCGTGTTCTATTCATGAGAAATTTGGAATCAATTTTTAGATCTAAGTTTTCTCTTTCAAAGGGTTTCAATTTTCTGAAGTGTTTTGTATTATATCTGGGGGGAACTATTATTTGGAGCACTTTGAGCCCAAACGGACATCACCATTGAGATCAAAGCACTCAAAAATCCTCATTTCCCTATAAAATACATCCAATTTGGATGCTACTGAAATTGCACCTAGGTTGTTTTGACCTGGGTGTGCAAATTGAGGCACTGGTATTTTTTTAATTAAAAATCATATACCTCAAGTTTTCACTAGGCTTTGTGCATTTCCATCAAGCCCTTGCGCTCTTTATGTGTTTTTTTAGGCTGGCCCTATACTATGTGTTGGTGTTTGAAACTACTGAGCAACAAAATGCTCAATATCACAGTGAAATTACTCACACAATCTAAGGATTAGCCAATTCCTAGTAGAAATTACATGAATAAACCACTTTGACCCAACTTTAGCAAAACCAAAAATGGTTTTCTACTCTTCAGGCTCTGCTAAACCAAGGCAGGTATACCTAGGGATGATTCTAATGCAAACTGTGCCATGAAATTATCTTAGTTTCATTCTGATTCTCATCTTTTACCCTCAAGCGCATACACAGTTTATCAATTTTCTCTAAAAGCTTCTCAAATCTATATGCATCCCCTATAAGCAGATCTGGCTATAAATCTCCTATGATTTAAAAATATTCCTAGAATTAGTGGCTATCTAAGACTTAGAAAACTATATGAAAATGAGTGGTGACCAGCATTTGTAACTATAAACAAAATAGAATGAAATGGTTTTGATTTTTTTTAAATGATCTGATATGCAATAGCAGAATTCACCCTTGCTCACTTTTGACTTATGCGACCAGTGCCTTATCCATTGGGTAGAAAATTAACTATTGGTGGGAGATCTAATTCAAATAACTTGTAAATGAATTAATCAATTGTAATCACCCATTTCCATTCTTATGAAGTATCCTTTCTATAAACTCATAAACCCTACTAATTCATTAAAGCATTTCTATAATTCCTTGAATTAAAAGCAACAGTGATATCAACATACAACCCATCCAGATTGAATTCAGCCAAGTTAAACCTTATTTAAAATGACTTCAAAGTAGACAAACCCATAAAAAGGAGACAAAAATTGATGACACAAATATAGTGTAAATACCCCTTTGTATTATCCTTTCAGATGACTAATACAATGACCAATAGAAATCAATTGAAACCCCATAAAATATTTCTATTTCTATCATTTCAATGTTTCATCAGAGAGTAAAAGTGGAAGCAAACTCAAAACAACTCCATACTATTGGGCGGACTATCTGTACTTTTCTTGAGAAACACAAAATTATACAAGTTTTGGACCATCACAATACCTTGAAAACTCATTTATATAGACATGAGTTGCAACAAGCAAAGGGAAATTGTGATTTGACAAGTGTCCAAGAAAAAAAACACCATACAAGAGACAAAAATGAGCACAACAAAATGCCAAGTGCATCAAAATTTCTTTGGGTAGGCCCATTTCTGCTACTACTGCAAATCATCAACTTTTGATTTGCCCCCCACTATTCCAGATCTTCAAAATATGTGGTTACCAAACTGGCCAACGAAGGGTTATTCTATGGTGCCTCCAAATCATTTTTTTCTTGCAGGTTTTCACTGCTTTCACCTTGAGTAGGCAATATTACTTTTTCACCTTCTTCTTTTGTCAGATCTGGTGTTGATGTATCAATGACCTACACCTCACCCTTTTGTTCCTCATCATCATCTGTATCACCTTCTTCTAACTACTCATCAGAAGGAATATCTGTTATCCAGGTGTTAAACTGTGCACCATCAGGCCAATTGAATTGCAAGATATCATCTTGCTTTTTTAATATGTAGTTAGCCTCATTTTCGAGGCCAACAAACTCTTGTCTCAAAGAATCAAAAAATAACTGGACTTTAACCAATTCTTCTGTTGTGATGGCCCACCAGGCATGCCCCTTTTCGTTTACAACTTTATTTAGGTCATCCAATTCTTCACTCCATTCATCTTTATTTTTCAATTTACTTTTTCTATCCAAGGCACAAGGAAACAACTCAAATTTTTTACTCTTGTACTTGCTCAAATAAGAAATAATTTTTAGTTGCAGAGCAATTCTCCTATTATCAAAATCTTACAGGTCATTATCAACATCATACATTTTTTCAATATGGTCATGGGAAGACCTTATAACTAAATAACATAAAAGGGTGATTTCTTTCTCCCTTTTTCCCCACTTATTAACAATAGGCTTGAGGGTTTCATCATGGGTTTTCAGTTCCTCCCATATACTTATTACTCTTACCAACTGATCATAGGATAAAGGCCATTCAATTTTATCTACTAAATACATTAGAGCCTTTCTAAGCTTATCCTCATATTTCATATTTAACTCTACATGTAAGGCCCATAGCTTGTTTTTCTCTTCTTCAAAATCCTCAGCTATGTAATATTCTGGCATTTGAGGTGTGTCTGGTATTTCTACAAGGGGGGTGGATTTAAAATGTTCCATTAGAGGACGGGGGAATGTTATTCTTGGCTTAGTGGACTTCCCCATTAGCTTGTCTTCAAGCTCAATTCTCCTTTTTACCTTCTTATTATAGGCCTCAAGAATTGTTTCATATTTATTGTGTAACTCAAACATAGCCTGTTCCTCCTTCTTAGCAGTGGCCAATAGAAACTTGGAAGAATCCACATTCCAATGTGCTGCTTGCACATGTGAGGTATCAGCAACTCTTCTCATAATTATGCTTCCCGTCAATCCAGACTCATCTGGTTGTGATGATGTGGCTCTAAATCCTCTTCTCAATGACCAACTAACCAATGCAGTTTGATCTTCCATGAATGCAGTGCCTTGAAAGTCCCCTTTATTATGATCTTGCAAAGTAAGTTTATTTGAAACAGAACAGAAAACTAAGGCATCAACAATATCCCAATTTGGTAATAATAAAATGTTAGATGCCTTCACCATTTGCCTTCCATCCTCAGGGCTTATATTCTGAAATTTTTTTATCATTTCTTCTTTTGTTTGTTTCTGGATGGAAGCTTCATCCATTTTTGGATGCTCTATTTTCAACCTTTTACATTTTTCCTAAAAAATATTCATGTTTGCCCTCCATGCAAACTGTTGAAAAGCCCTAGATTTCACAAAGTTGTCACCAAAAAATTGATAACTTGTCTGTTCTAACACAGGGTCTAATTCCCTGCCTCTATAGTCAGCTATTGTTAGGTCCAAACTTGGTAGAGGAGGTTCTAGAGAGTTACCTTCATCCAATTCTACTTGAGTAATAAAGATACCTCCCTGTGATCCCATTTGCTCAATTTTCTCACTTGTGAGTTGTTCTTCTCCAATCCTCAAAGGGGATTGAGTGGCTGAATATTCCTCAACTTGAGGTCTCTGTTCTTTCATTACCTTATGCCTCTTGGGACTAGGTTCATCAGGTCTCTCCTCTAGGGTTGTATTGGCGGATCCCATTATTTTCTTGCCCTTATCTACAGGAGCCCTTTTATTTTGAATTATAGTGTAACCATGCTTCTTTTGTACAATTATTTCACCAGCTCCTATATTAGGAGTGAAAGCCAACCTCCTCATGACTTCTCTGGCCTTATCAGGATAAGAATCAATAAAAATTTGTTTCTTCTCATTCATAGCTTCCATTATTTCAGGGAAGTTATTCATGAGCTTATTTATTCTATTAGCCTCTATATTAACATTATCTAAAGGACTATATTTCTGATCAAAATAATGAATGAATTCTAGGAACTGGGAGTAAACTCTCCATTTTTGTTTTTTAGTTTCCTGCTCTTGTAATGAGAATTCATTCCTTATAATGTCCTCTCAAAAATATGGATCGTGTTTGACCTGTCCCAGCTTAATTCTATGCCTCAAGGTCTGATTAAAAAATCTCTCAGAATCACAAAAATGGGGATGGGAGACAACCATCATATACTGATCCAAAATTTTATGCAAAAAGAGCCAACCCCATTTAGTAATCACATACTGATGAGCCACTGTGGAGGTAGGGAAAATTGACCCTAGTTGCCTTTTAAATAGAAACATTTCTTCTACTCCTCCTAATTGCCACAAAACTTTAGCCATTCCTATCTTGAAAGATACTTGGTAAGGCAAGACATGAGGACTCCCCTTAAAACCATAAACTTTGAAAATAGTAGAAACAGAGTAAGGGATGATATCTCCCCAATTATGTCAAACTTTCAAATTATGGGGGTTATCCATAGGCTTGATGGGACTCATTAGTACCTTAGGGATTCTAGGGTTGTCACTCAATATGAGGCATCTCAATTTAGAAGAAAAATGCCTATCAAATCTAACAAAACTAGCATTATTTGCATCCCAGGTCATATCTACACTCCACAACTAGACTGGAAGTGCTTCCCCATTCTCCTCTCTATTCAATTTCATCTCATTACCAAAATATGTCAGCCCCTTGAACAAGAACATATGCATTAATAGAGAATAGTGGCCAAAAGTTTTCTCCACTTTGCCCTTCGCAATTCCAACTAAACTAGTATGAATTTTTCAGCCAAAAAGGAGGCAAAATCAAAGATAACATCTACACCAAAAGAAGCAATCTGAACCATCATACATATAAAGCCAATGGGCATGAAATCCTGCTCATCTTCATTAAAAACACGGCACAAGGTCTTGTATATCTCTACAGTCTGGGAAGTGAAAAGACTCTTCTTAAAAGGTTCTCTAGAGGCTACAGCAATTACTGGCAGAGTTCCTATTGTACCAATATGTGCCCTCAGTGCACCTCCCCTAATTACATCCTTCTTTGCTTTGTATTCATTCTCTAATTCTAGTAGATTGATTGGCACATGGTAATTTGACAATGGTTCTAGGTGAAAAACCTCTCTAATTTCTTCATGACTAATTGAGATCAGAGGCATGCCATCATTTCTTCTCGCCACCCTAATAGCTTGGTCATAATTCTTGTCAATGGCTTTAAGCAAATCACAATCCATGAAAACACTTGGAACTACTAGTTTTCCCAAATCAAAATTCCAAACATTAGCATGTGGGGAAAACAAATTCCTTTCTGAAAACCACTTTTTAAACAAGACAAGACCAGTTTGATTAGTTGTTGCATCCCTAACCCAGTTCCCCTTTTCATATAAGCGATCAAAAATTTTAAGCCTAGGGTTCGAGGAAATCAATTTTTTAACTTGTGCAGGTTCAGTGGTAGATTCTAGGAGTAATTCTAACAAATCATCATGAACATTCCTATCCATATAATTAACTTGCCCAGAAAATGCTTTCTTAGGAGACATCTTGATCATAATAATAGGAACTGGAATGTTATAGAGGTTATATATGAGTACTTACTTGACTTGCCAGACTTATTCTTCTTTTAACCTTTGCAGTTGCTCTCGAACAAATGAGGAATTAGTTCACGTTCGTACCAGGCTAAACACAATATGATCAACAGGCTCCTGTGCTCAGAAAATGTGAAATCTTTGTTTGCGTGAGACTAGAACTAATGAAATCTCATGTATTATACTCTATTTCTCCCACATGCAAAGCTTTCATTCATCATAAATGCACAAAATAGAAAAATAGAGTGGCATCGCACTTCCTTTTAAATTTGCATTGTTGATCCTTGAAAAATCCTATGATCCAGGGATGAAAACTAGGTTAACTCACTTTTCTTCTTAGCACACTGGCAGTCAAACCAATAAATTTCCTCCATCTATACCTTTCCTCTAGTGTTGGCATTTCAAACTAGGCCCACGAATAACTGAAGACACGTGTCATCAACTCGCTACCTCGCTATACATAACTTTTGAGCATCTTGCTATAGCGAGTATGCAAACCCACTGATTTTGCTTTGATCATGTGGCAGATATTCAAAACACTTTTAAGAGAACAATGGTGTGTCCCTCATTTGCTAACTCGCTATACATAATCTTCGCACATCTTTTTATAGCGAGTTAATGAGTATCGTTGATCCATGCTTGATTTGATGATCAGAATTCTTTATATGTTTTATACATGGGGAGTGGGTCGAGGTACTGCTATCGCTAAGCTGGCACACATATATATTATTTAATTTCCAATAACATCACACATCCTTGGCCTTGTCATGTTTGTTACTTTCAGGCGGGTCGCTACATCTCTACCAGCAAAATTACTAACTATCCGGCTAGCGATAAAGCGAGTTTCGATGAATTCAAAATTTTTGGCTCATAGATGCTCAGTAGGATGCCACCGTGTCGTTTGATCTGCATAGCTCAGCTTTTTCAAGTCACTCGTTCGAGGCCCACCTTTGAGGATTTTTTGTTACATCACAAACTTTCGACCAGTTGCTACATCGCTACCGGAAAAATTACTAACTATCCAGCTAGTGATATAGCAACTTTTTGACGGATTCACAATTCTAGTGATGGAAAACAAAGACACATTGATCGAGACTTCGCTAATTAAAATTGGTTTCAGAGAAGGTAGTCGTGCATATTCATAAGACTGCATGGGAATTTTTGCGGTCACATCAACCTTAAACAAGTTACTGCCTTTTGCACAATTCGGGCACTCACTACATCGCCACCGACAATTTGCATAGATTTTTTGATAGTGACTCAATGAATTGTCAGAGAAACTTGAACTCCAGTGACACCATTTGCGAGTTTTTCCACATGCATTCTTCTTAATATTGACAAGCTTGGGACATAGCATGTGATCATAATGCCTTCATATTAACACATTTTTTAGTGCTAGAATTCATTTTTCAACATCACAACATAGTTCTTCGATGGTCGCTACCTCGCTATGTGTAATCTTCGAGCATCTTGCCATAGCGAGTATGCGACAACCATATATTCAAATAAGATCCAACAACAGGATAAAACCCTTTCAAAAGGACTCAACAATGACATCAAAGCAGGTGGGAAAAGAATATTTGCTTCACCTTTTTTTTTAAAACTTTCGTGTTAGGATAAAATTTAAAAGGCAAGGCCTAGGGTTTTACATAGATTATAAAAGATATCAAAAATATGAGACCAAAACCTAAAACCCTAGGACCTAACAAAAAAACTCACATTTAATTTTTTCACCATGATTCTAATAAAATTTAATACATAAAAAATTAGACCAATAGTGGCTCTAACTGGGGATGATAGACTACTTGAGTCTATGCAAGAATTCAAAATATTTGGGAGAGCAGACCACATACTTGGTACAGGGATGACAACATTTTCAGAGAGCACAGAGCAACACATAGAAACAAGAAACAAGAAACTAAACTGTACAAAGAAACTACTTACAAGGATTTACAAAATATACAGAATATACAGGAAAACCAAGAACCCTAAAACTATTGTTCATAGAAAACAAATACTTTTAAGAAAAGTACCTCTTCAAGAATTGTCCATGAACTAGAAATTCAAGAATAACCCCAGTTAAATCCTTTAAAAAATATGAATCTTCTCCATTTTTATCACAAATGTTATATGGGCCAAGCCAGATTGGGTCAAATTTACCATGCTTTCCTTTATCTTCCAATCTAGCATTCCACATGAGTACCATGTCACCTATTTCAAATTTTTTGTTACTGGCTCTTTTGTCATATAAATGCTTCATTTGTGATTGGAACTTGGCATTTTGAACAATAGATTCTCTCCTTATTTCTTCTAATTACAAGATATCATCCATTCTAAGTTGCATCTCATCAACAATGTCATTTTCATAAAGTTGAATAAACTTGTATATTTCTTTTAAGTTGTTCTGAGGGAGTCTAGCTTGTATACCATAAACCAAATCAAATGGGGCACATCCAATGGCCCTTTTCACAGTAACCCTATCAGCCCACAGAGCTAATGGAAACTTTAAGTCCCAAGCCTTCTTGTTTTCTCCTAAGATCCTCTTGATAATTTATAATATACTCTTATTACTTGATTCTACCTAACCATTCCCTTGAGGATGATAAGGTGAGGATGTATATTCTATAATGCCATATTTTTTGCAAAACTCTTTATATTCATCAGATCTGAAACACATAGCATTATCAGTTATTATCTTCTGTGGGCAACCAAATCTAGTTATAATATTGTTTAAGATGAAATTGATCACCACTTTGCTTGTAGCATTTCTGGTAGGGATTGCTTCAACCCATTTAGTGAAGTAATCAGTTGCCACCAGAATCCAAGAATGTCCACCACTAGATTTGTTTGAGATTTCACCTATGAAATCAATTCCCCACTCTTGAAATGGTGCCTGTACTTCTACATGTCTTAATGGTAAATTCCCAAAAAAATTCAACTTTCCACTGAATCTTTGACAAGTACTGCATGTCTTAACCAATTCATGAGCATCCTTGAAAAGTGTTGGCCACTAGAAACTAGATCTAAGGACTTTGTGGGCTGTGGTTTTAGCCATGTAATGACCTCCACATACACCTTCATGCATATCTTTTAAAATTTTCACAACCTCAGTTTCATCTACACATTTCAAAAGTACTCCTTCCATGTCCCTCCACCATAACTGTCCTTGCACTATAATATACCTTATAGCCTGCAACTTCAAAGATCTTTTTTGATTGTCTATTAATTCTAGCGGGGACTTCATATTCTGCAAATAATAAATCACATCCTTGTACTAATCAAAGTTATTCATGTCACAAAGGTCATTCCTACAGATGTCATCACATTGGTTGATTTGATTTGCTTCCAAATTAGCTTCTGTCATCAACCTTGCTAAACCTTGACCTCCAACCAACTTAGTGATTTGAATATCAATATTAAATTCTTGTATTCTATTAATCCATCTGCATCTTCTACCAGATACCTCTTGTTGTGAAAAAATGTCCTTCACAGCAGCAATAGGAACAAAAGAAATAACAATAGCTCCCATTAAATAACATCTAAAAGCTTTCACCCCTTTCACTAGTGCATATGCCTATTTTTCATTAATGTCATACTTGAGTTCTTCTACTTGCAAGGACTTTCCAAAGAATGCAATTGGTTGCTCATAACCTTCTTCATTTTTTTGTAACAATAATGTAGCAACAGTGTGAAATGAAGCAAAAGAAAATAAGTGCATTGGCTTATCATAATCAAGAGATCTAAGAATAGGGGCATCTTTAATAGCTTGCTTGATTTTTTGAAATGCAATACTAGGTTCACCATCCCATTTTATCTTAGATCCTTTCTTCAGCATTCTTAATATTGGCCTACTAATCTCTGCAAAGTTAGTCACAAACCTTCTGAAAAAATTAATTTGCCCAAAAAATGATTGAATTCCTTTAACACTTTTAGGCTTCTGAATCTTGTCTATTGCTTCTACCCTTTCAAGATCAATCCTTACTCCATGCTTGCCAACTAAATGTCCTAACAACTTTCCTTCAGTGACACCAAACTGACACTTTCTAGGATTTAAAGAGACACCATACTTGAGGGCTCTGATAAACACCTTTTCTAAATGCATGCAATGATCATTTTCATCCTTAGAATAAGCAGTTAAATCATCTTGATATACAACCAAGTATTTATTAATGATATCAACAAAAGCCACATCCATTGCTCATTGAAAATTTTCCCCGACATTGGTAAGCCCAAATGGCATTTTAACATAAACATAGGTACCCCATGGAGAAGTGAAAGTAGTTTTAAACTGTTCTGATTCTTTAACAACAACTTGATTGTAACCTGAAAATCCATCCATCATTGACATAAGCTCTGAACTAGTGACTCTTTGCAACATGGCTTCCATATTTGGCAAACCATAATTATCCTTTAATAAAGATATGTTAAGATTTTTGAAATCAACACACAACCTTATATCTCCATTTTTCTTCCTAACATGGACTAAATTGGATACACAAGATGAATGTCTAATAGGTTTTATGATCCCTGCATCTCTTAACTTGACCAATTCCTCTTGCATTTTAGGAGCCAGAGTTGGATTTATTGGTCTCTGTTTCTATCTAAAGGGTTTAGCATCTGGTTTTAATGGAATCTCATGCTGAAAAAGGTCTTCTCTATAGGCCTTTAAGTCATCATATGACCATGCAAACACATGTCTATACTTTCTTAATAAACTTATCAAGCCCTATCTTATCTTAAGAGACAATTTCTTCCCAATATACACCTTCTTAGGGGTTTCTTCAGTTCCCAAATTTATCTCCTCGAGATCCTTAGCATTGTATACACTAGTATCCATTTGAGATCTATCATGATTATCAAAAATAGTTTCTAGGACAACCAAACATTTTGGTATCTTGTTTGTTTTCAATTGCACAACTTCTTGACCAAAGACAATATCCTTCCCATCTATGTTTTCTACATATGCTGCACAATCAATATCTTACCTTGACAACATATACTCACAATTCAAAAACCTCAAAATATCTTTGTCATCCTCAAATACTTGCCAATTTTGGACATTGTCAGGAACAGAGGGTCTAGCTTGGATTTCCACTTTAGATATACTAGAAAATGTAATATCATCAGGCTTTATTGCCACATTTGCTAACAAATCTACCATCTTTTTGTTAGTCCTATCCTTCCAAGCTATTCCAAATGCATCAAAATATTCAATCATATCCCATACTACATTTTTGTATTGTTTTAATATTATTTTTTTGATACATAAACATTTCTCACTTGGGATACAACCAATTTAGAATCTCCTATAACATGTAAACACTTGATCCCATGCTTGTGAGCTAATTTGAGTCCTAATAACAGAGCCTCATATTCTGCTATATTATTAGTACAAGGGAAACTCAATATAAAAGAGAAATTATATGTTATTCCTATAGGAGAAATCAATAAGATTCCTGCACCAGATCCTTCTTTACAGTAGGGACCATCGAAGAACATAGTCCATAAATCACCCTTATCTATTTTTGCATCAGCTTCTACTTCCATTTGTGATTTATGTTTATCTTTACTCAAGGTTAGGACCTCAGCTCATAAAGCATTTACATATGTGTCCACAAAATTTGTCATATTATCTTCTACATCTTCCTCTATCATATGTATACTCTTAGGCTCCCTATTTACTTTTATCAGGTTTCCCTCAATATTAAAAGTAGCAAATGACAAATCACACTGTAGACTCCCACCCATAGCAGCACTCCACTTTCTTGATAATAACATGCCATACTGAGGTGGAATGTCAACAACCAATACACTCATAGTAAGTTCTTTGTCACGGTAGGCTGTTAATCTATATGGCAAATACTTTATAGTGCCTATGACTGTCACTTCTCTTTTATCCATAGCACAACATCTTCCTTGAGTTGTATCCACTTTTAAGCCTAATTCCTTCATTATTTCAAAAGGCATCATAGTACTCGAAGCACCAGAATCAATCATGAAATTTTTTAATGTCTTACCATTTACTAAAATGCTTAAGAAAAATGGTTCAACATTTCCCAAACACTGATTTACAAAACTATCCAAAAACATTTGAGGAATTTGAGAGACAACTCCTTGAGCTTCGTTGTCCTTTACTTCTTCTTTAGTGCTTTCTTTGGGACTGTGATTTTCATTACAATCCCGACTTACCTTTACATCAGTACTTCCCAAAAATGCTATAGCTTTATTTTGGTGTTCAAGAATTCTTAGCAATTCAGATAGAGGAACGTTAAAAGTAATCTGAGACAAAACAGCAAGCATATCTATGGAAGAACCAAGAGGATCATCATTAGTCACATTCCTTTTCTCATCTTATTTATCCAAGATGTTCAGAGCATTTTGATGATTCTTATCATGTTTTGTGATGATCTTTGATACCTTCTGGGGACATTATCTGAAAACTCCATATCCTTAGGATTTCCTCCTTTCTTTTGTTCCCACCTTCTATTAGTAATTTTAACCTTCACAGTAGGAGCTTCTTTAGGTTTCACAATTTTCCCCTTCTTAGGATCAGCCCCTTTTATGAAGATACTAGCTACCTTATTACTTTCATCTCTCTAAGTCATGTTTCTAGTTTGAACCTGAGCTATCATATTAGCAGTAATTTGATCAATTTCTTCCCTAGAAGGTTTTCTCAGTGTTACTTCTTCCTTTGCATTTACCATATTACACACATTGTCCTCCACATCACTTTCATCAAAAAATACTTGCTGTTGTATGACATTCTGAAACTGTCTTTGGTCATACACATCTCTACCATAATCTTCACAGTCAAAATAATGTGATTCAAACATATTGCATCCTACATCATCATTATTTTCTTCTTGCTCATGACACTTTTCTACTGCAGTTTTATTTCCTGGGAATGACAATGCTACTGCACAAGATTTAGGGGAATGAGGTAATTGACATGCAAAACACCAAGTAAGTTTAGAAACAAACTCGAGATCATCTACCAAATTTATAGAATTTTTTGACAAAGGATCAGGGGTCACCTTTTTGTTGTTGTTCTTGGGAGGAGGGATACTAGGTTGACCATGCTTCCAAGTAGTGTTATAAGGGAAAGTTTGCAGCCTATTTTGCCTATTGAAATTTGATTGATAGGGGGCCCTATTATCAATGAGGTTCCTATCATTCTTCATCTGAGGAAGGTTTAGACCTTTTATAGCATTTATAATCTGACTCATTTTATTAGGCTCTTGCTTTTTTCCTCCTATGGCTTTATTTTCTTCCTTTCTATTTCCCTTATTCCCAAATAATCTAGGATCATCTCTTTTGCTTTCTAATCTCCCTGAAATCCTCAAATTATTTTCTATATTAATAGAAATCTTGAAAGCATCTCTTAAGGTCCTAGGCTCTTTATCCCTAAGTTGGTATGTCGTTTTACCATCAAAAGCATTCAGATAAGTGATCAGACATACCTTGTCATCAATTCACATGATTTGCATTAGCTTGTACATCCTTTTCTAAAATCTAGTGTTAAATTTAGTAACAGATTCATTAGGCAACCTCTTAATATTATTGAATTCACTCAAGATCATATAGCTCTGATTTTTCTTGTCACCATATTTCTCTTTGAAACAATACTCAATATCTTTCCAATCAATAATAGAAAATTTAGGAAGTCTCTTGAACCATTCTCTAGCATCTTCAGTTAAAGACTGAACAAACAACTTCATAATAACATCTTTAGCTTTAACCTCACAATCACTCATCATATCAAGAAAACTCCTCAAATGGTCCTCACAAGAAATAGCATTATTTCCATCAAATTTAGGCAATCCTTTCCTCGTTTCTTGTGGGATAGGATTTGGAAAACCAGGGATTCCATCAAAACATATTTGCCTATAGCCTTCTAATTGAACAGGTCTTCTTTGTAAATGAATCTTGGGGTGATTAGCACTTTCTTTCTTAGTATTATTCATAGTATTACTAGTGCTAGCATCACCAACAGATTTGTTAAGATCTACTTTTAGTAAAGATGAAGACAAGAAAGAAACAAGTACCTTAGTAGTATTCTGATTTGCATCATTAGATCCATCATCATCTTTAGGCATAGCTACAGACTGCTTCTTGGTATTTTCAGTGAACCTAATCTTATTATTGATCTCAGCTATAGCAACCTCATTTTCAACAATCCCCAATCTCTTAGCTAAAGCATCTCTTTCTTTCCTTCTCTTTTCCAATTCAATATCAGAGAATGACATAGAATCATGGATCTAAACTATCCTCACTGGCTCATTGATCTTAATACCAATCTCCTTTTATTTTCCTTTGTCTTTACCCCTAAAACAGGTTCCACATTTTTTACTCTATTGTTATCAACTTCTAGAGTAGTATAGTTCTTAATCTGCGTATTGCAGGTCCCTCTAGATTCATTTTCTGAGTCTCCAGCAAATTCTGCTCTTGCCTCTGAAGTTGTTCAAATTGTCCCACAATCTCAGGCTGCCAGGCACTAGTTGCTATCTCATTTTGCTTCTTCAAAGCAGCAATTCAGCTTAGTAATTCTTATTTTTCTTCATAGTTCTTTGTAATCACTTCTTCCTTTCCTTTTGAAAATCTCCTATTAATAGCTTCTTTCTCAGCAAGTTGTGCTTTCAAAATTTCATTCTCATCAAGATCAAGGATAGTGAACTCAGACCCAGATATTTTCTCATCATTAAAACTTTCAAGTTCTAAGCATCTAGGTCAGACCTTTTCAGGGGAATAATCTGACATGAAAGGGTTTGTACTATGTTGGAAAAGATTGTTACTAGTCCTATCCTCAAGACCAAATGTATGTGGTTGCGTAATCTTCTCTTGGCATATCATTTCAGGTGTATTATAGAAACCATCATCAAACAAAACTGGATGAGATCTTGGACCTTTGGAGGAAGGCATTTTTTCAATAGCAGAATGGTGAATGTTATCTTTCCCTACTAGTTGCTCCTATGAATAGCTTCCTTTCTACATCTGATTTCCCTTCACAACCCAATTCTGTCTTCCTCTAGGAGGGAGATCAGTTTGTAATTTGATTCTCGAGTTTTTCCTCACATTTGCTCATGTATTTATTTTATTCTCCATGGTTTTGAGACAACAAATTTCTTAATCTTGACACTACTTAAAACCTTTTGAGTCACCACCCACTCTATCAAAATGGGAAAAAGAACTGAACAAATGATAAATCCTTTAGTGACAATCTCAAGCAAAATGTATACAAATTCCAACTCCACGGAAAAATTCAGAATGAAATATCTGCAACTCTACCCAAGGGGACATAGATCTCTAATAATTCACTATTTATGACAACACTAAGTGTAATTCCCCAGCAAAGTTGCCATTTTGTTGGTGTTTGAAACTACTGAGCAACAAAATGCTCAATATCACAGTGAAATTACTCACACAATCTAAGGATTAGCCAATTCCTAGTAGCAATTACATTAATAAACCACTTTGACCCAACTTCAACAAAACCAAAATTGGTTTTCTACTCTTCAGGCTCTGCTAAACCAAGGTGGGTATACCTAGGGATGATTCTAATGCAAATTGTGGTAGAAAATTATCTTAGTTTCATTCTAATTCTCATCTTTTACCCTCAAGCGCATACATAGTTTATCAATTTCCTCTAAAAGCTTCTCAAATCTATATGCATCCCCTATAAGTAGATCTGGTTATAACTCACCTATGGTTTACAAGTATTCTTGGAATTAGTGGCTATCTAAGGCTCAGAAAACTATATGCAAATGAGAGGTCATCAGCATTTGTAACTTTAAACAAAATGGAATGAAATGGTTTTGATTTTTTTTTAAATGATCTGATATGCAGTAGCAGAATTCACCCTTGCTCACTTCTGACTTATGTGACCAGTGCCTTATCCATTGGGTAGAAAATTAACTATTGGTGAGAGATCTTATTCAAATAACTTGTAAATGAATTAATCAATTGTAATCACCCATTTCCATTCTTATGAAGTATCCTTTCTATAAACTCATAAACCCTACTGATTCATTGAAGCATTTCTATAATTCCTTGAATTAAAAGAAACAGCGATATCAGCATACAACCCATCCAGATTGCATTTAACCAAGTTAAACCTTATTTAAAATGACTTCAAAGTATACAAACCCATAAAAAGGAGAAAGAAATTGATGACAGAAATATAGTGTAAATACCCCTTTACATTATCCTTTTAGATGACTAATACAATGACCAATAGAAATCAATTGAAAGCCCATAACAGATTGTTATTTCTGTCATTTCAATGTTTCATCAGAGAATACAAGTGGAAGCAAACTCAAAACAACTACATACTATCGGGCTGACTGTCTGTACTTTTCTTGAGAAACACAAAACTATACAAGTTTTGAACCATCACAAAGCCTTGAAAACTCGTTTATATAGACATGAGTTGCAACAAGCAAAGGGCAATTGTGATTTGACAAGTGTCCAAGAAACAAAACACCATACAAGAGACAAAAATGAGCACAACAGAATGCCAAGCGGATCAAAAATTCTTTGGGTAGGCTCGTTTCTATTATTGCTACAAATCATCAACTTTTGATTTTTCTCCCATTATTCCAGATCTTTAGAATATGTGGCTACAAAACTGGCCAACGAAGGGTTATTTTGTGGTGCCTCCAAATCAATTTTTTCCTGCGAATTTTCACTGCTTTCGCCTTGAGTAGGAAATATTACTTTTCCACCTTCCTCTTTTGTCAGATTTGGTGCTGATGTGTCAATGACCTACATCTCACCCTTTTGTTCCTCATCATCATCTATATCACCTTCTTCTAACTACTCATCAGAAGGAATATCTGCTATCCAGGTGTTAAATTGTGCACCATCAAACCAGCTGAATTGTAGGATATCATCTTGCTTTTTTAATATGTAGTTAGCCTCATTTTAAAGACCAACAAACTCTTGTCTCAAAGAATAAAAAATAACTGGACTTTAACCAATTCTTCTATCGTGATGGCCCACCAAGCATGCCCCTTTTCATTTACAACTTTATTTATCCTTATGTGGAAAAGGTCATCCAATTCTTTACTCCATTCATCTTTATTTTTCAATTTACTTTTTTTATCCAAGGCACAAGGAAACAAATCAAATTTTTGATTCTTGTACTTGCTCAAATAAGAAACAATTTTCAGTTGCAGAGCAATTCTCCTGTTATCAAAATCTGACAGGTCATTAGCAACATCATACATTTTTTCAATATGGTCATGGGAATACCTTATAACTAAATAACATAAAAGGGTGATTTCTTTCTCCCTTTTTCCCCACTTATTAACAGGCTTGAGGGTTTCATCATGAGCTTTCAGTTCTTCCCATATACTTATTACTCTTGCCAACTAATCATAGAACAAAGGCCATTCAATTTTATCTACTAAATACATTTGAGCCTTTCTAAGCTTATCCTCATATTGCATATTTAACTCTACATGTAAGGCCCGTAGCTTGCTTTTCTCTTCTTCAAAATCCTCAACTGTGTAATATTTTGGCATTTGAGGTGTGTCTGGTATTTCTAAAAGGGGGTGGATTTAAAAGGTTCCACTGGAGGATGGGAGTATGTTATTCTTGGCTTAGTGGACTTCCCCATTAGCTTGTCTTCAAGCTCAATTCTCCTTTTTACCTCCTTATTATAGGCCTCAAGAATTATTTCATATTTATTCTGTAACTCAAACATAGCTTGTTCCTCCTTCTTCGTAGTGGCCAAAAGAAACTTGGAAGAATCTACATTCCAGTGTGTTACCTACACACGTGAGGTATCAGCAACTCTTCTCACAATTATGCTTCCCATCAATCTAGAATCATCAGGTTGTGATGATGTGGCTCTAGATCCTCTTCTGAATGACCAACTGACCAATGCAGCTTGATCTTCCATGAATGCAGTGCCTTTAAAGTCCCCTTTATTTTGATCTTGCAAAGTAAGTTTATTTGAAATAGAACAGAAAACTAAGGCATCAACAATATCCCAATTTGGTAACAATAAAATGTTAGATGCCTTCACCATTTGCCTTCCATCCTGAGGGATTATATTCTGAAATTCTTTTATCACTTCTTCTTTTGTTTGGTTCTGGATGGAAGCTTCATCCATTTTTGGATGCTTTGTTTTCAACCTTTTACATTTTTCCTCAAAAATATTCATGTTTGCCCTCCATGCAAATTGCTGAAAAGCCCTAGATTTCACAAAGTTGTCATTAGCCAAAAATTGATGACTTGCTTGTTTTAACACAGGGTCCAATTCCCTACCTCTATAGTCAGCTATTGTTAGGTCCAAACTTGGTAGAGAAGGTTCTAGAGGGTTACCTTCATCCAATTCTGCTTGAGTAATAAAGATACCTCCCTATGATCCCATCTACTCAATTGGCTCACCTGTGAGTTGTTCTTCTCCAATCCTCAAAGGGGATTGAGTGGGTGAATATTCAGCAACTTGAGGTCTCTCTTCTTTCATTACCTTCTTCCTCTTGGGACTAGGTTCATCAGGTCTCTCCTCTAGGGCTGTACTGGTGGATCCCATTATTTGCTTGCCCTTATCTATAGGAGCCCTTTTATTTTGAATTATAGTGTATCCATGCTTCTTTTGTACAATTATTTGACCAGCTCCTATATTAGGAGTGAAATCCAACCTCCTCATGACTTCTCTTGCCTTATCAGGATAAGAATCAATAAAAAATTGTATCTTCTCATTCATAGCTTCCATTATTTCAAGGAAGTTATTCATGAGCTTATTTATTCTGTCAACCTCTATATTAGCATTATCTAAAGGACTATATTTCTGATCAAAACAATGAATGAATTCTAGAACCCGAGAGTAAACTCTCCATTTTTCTTTTTTTGTTTCCTACTACTACAATGAGAATTCATTCCTTATAATGTCCTCTGGAAAATATGGATCATGTTTGACCTATCCTAGCTTAATTCTATGCCTCAAGGTCTGATTAAAAAATCCCTCAAAATCACAAAAACGGGGATGGGAGACAGCCATCATATATTGATCCAAAATTTTATGCAAAAAGAGCCAACCCCCTTCGGTAATCACAAACTGATGAGCCATTGTGTAGGTAGGAAAAATTGACCCTAGTTGCCTTTTCAACAAAAACATTTCTTCTACTCCTCCTAATTGCCACAAAATTTCAGCCATTCCTATCTTGAAAAGTACTTGGTAAGGCAAGACATGAGGACTCCCCTTAAAACCATAAATTCTGAAAATAGTAGAAACAAAGTAAGCGATGATATCTCCCCAATTATGTGAAACTTTCAAATTATGGGGGTTATCCATAGGCCTAATGAGACTCATTAGTACCTTAGGGATTCTGGGATTGTCATTTAGTATGAGGCATCTCAATTTAGAAGCAAAATACCTATCAAATTTGACAAAATTGGTATTATTTGCATCCTAGGTCATATCTATGCTCCACAACTAGACTGGCAGTGCTTCCCCATTCTCCTCTCTGTTTAGTTCCATCTCATTACCAAAATATGTCACCTCCTTGAAGAAGAACTTATGCATTAATAAAGAATAGTGGCCAAAAGTTTTCTCCACTTTGCCCTTCGCAATTCCAACTAAACCAGCATGAATTTTTTTAGCCAAAAAGGAGGCAAAATCAAAGATAAAATTTACACTGAAAGAAGCAATCTGAACCATCATATACATAAGGCCAATGGGCATGAAATCCTGCTCGTCTTCACCAAAAACACGGCATAGGGTCCTGTATATCTCTACAGCCTAGGAAGTGAAAAGAGTCTTCTTAAAAGGTTCTCTAGAGGCTGCAGTAATTATTGGCAGAGTTCCTATTGTACCAATATGTGCCCTCAGTGCACCTCCCCTAATTACATCCTTCTTTGCTTTGTATTCATTCTCTAATTCTAGTAGATTGATTGGCACATGGTAATCTGACAATGGTTCTAGGTGAAAAACCTCTCTAATTTCTTCAAGACTAATTGAGATCAGAGGCACGCCATCATTTCTTCTCACTACCCTAATAGCTTGGTCATAATTCTTGGTAATGGCTTCAAGCAAATCACAATCCATGAAAACACTTGGAACTACTAGTTTTCCCAAATCAAAATTCCAGACATTGGCATGTGGGGCAAACAAATTCCTTTCTAAAAACCACTTTTTAAACAAGACAAGACCAGTTTGAGTAGTTGTTGCATCCCTAACCCAGTTCCCCTTGTCATATAAGCCATCAGCAATTTTAATCCTAGGGTTTAAGGAAATCAATTTTTTAACTTGTGCAAGTTCAGCGGTGGATTTTGGGAGTAATTCTAACAAATCGTCATGAACATTCCTATCCATATAATTAACTTGCCTAGAAAATGCTTTCTTAGGAGGCATCTTGATTGTAATAATAGGAACTAGAATTTTATAGAGGTTATATATGAGTACTTACTTGACTTTCCAGACTTATTCTTCTTTGAACCTTTGCAATTGCTCTCGAACAGATGAGGAATTAGTTCACATTCATACCAGACTAAACACAATATGATCAACAGGCTCCTGTGCTCAAAAAATGTGAAATCTTTGTTTGCGTGAGACTAGAACTAATGAAATCTCCTATATTATACTCTATTTCTCCCACATGCAAAGCTTTCATTCATCATAAATGCACAAAATAGAAAAACAAAGTGGCATCGCACTTTTAAATTTGCGTCATTGATCCTTGAAAATCCTATGATCTAGGAATGAAAACTAGGCTGACTCACTTTTCTTCTTAGCACGCTGGCAGTCAAACCAATAAACTGCCTCCATCTGTACCTTTCCTCTAATGCTGGTGTTTCAAACTAGGCCCATGGGTGACTGAAGACACATGTCATCAACTTGCTACCTCACTATACATAACTTTCGAGCATCTTGCTATAGCGAGTATGCGACAACCACTAATTTTTCTTTGATTGTGTGGCAGATATTCGAAACAATTTTTAAGAGAACAATGGTGGGTCCCTCGTTTGCTAACTTTCTATCTATAATCTTCGCACATCTTTTTATGCCGAGTTAACAAGTATCGTTGATCCATGCTTGATTTGACGATCAAAATTCTTTATATGTTTTATACATGGGGAGTAGGTCCAAGTACTGTTGTCGCTGAGCTAGCTTAACATGCTAGCAAACATATATATTATTTAATTTCCAATGAGATCACACGTCCTTGGCCTTGCTGTGTTTGTTACTTTCAGGTGGGTTGCTACATCGCTACCGATGAAATTACTAACTATCCGACTAGTGATACAGCGAGTTTCGATGAATTCAAAATTGTTGGCTTATAGATGCTCAGTAGGATGCCACCATGTGTTTGATCTGCATTGCTCAGCTTTGTCAAGTCACTCATTTGGGGCCCACCTTTGAGGATTTTCTATTACATCACAAACTTCTGACCAGTCGCTACATCGCTACCAACGAAATTACTAACTATCTGGCTAGCGATATAGTGACTTTCAACAGATTCACAATTTTGGCGATGAAAAACAAAGACACATTGATCGAGACTTCACCAGTTAAAATTGGTGTCAAAGAATGTAGTCATGCATATTCATAAGACTGCATGGGAATTTATGCGATCACATTAACCTTCAACAGGTTACTGCCTTTTGCAAAATTTGGGCACTCGCTACATCGCCACCGGCAAGTCACATGGATTTTCTAAAAGCGACTTAGCGAATTGCCAGAGAAACTTGAACTTCGGTGACACCATTTGCAATTTTTTCCACATGCGTTCTTCTTAATACTGACAAGCCTGGGACATAGCACGTGATCATAATGCCTTTATATTAACACATTTTTCAATGTCGGACTTCATTTTTCAGCATCACAACATAGTTCTTCGATGGTCACTACCTCGCTATGCGTAATCTTAGAGCATCTTGCTATAGCGAGTATGTGACAACCGTAGATTCAAATAAGATCCAACAACAGGATAAAACCCTTTCAAAAGGACTCAACAGTGACATCAAAGCAGATGGGAAAAGAATATTCGCTTCACCTTTTTTTTAAAAACTTTCACGTCAGGATAAAATTTAAAAGGCAAGACCTAGGGTTTTACACAAATTTTAAAAGATATCAAAAATACAAGACCAAAACCTAAAACCCTAGGACCTAACAAAAGAACTCACATCTGATTTTTTCACCATGAATCTAAGAAAATTTAATACATAAAAAATCAGACCAACACTATGCACTCTTTATGTGCATTTTTGGGGGTAGCATGTAATCAATGTATGATGTCATGCTCCTTGGTTTTGACCTAACCCATTATTTCTTGGGCATAATTTTTGTACTTCGATCATTTTTTCCTTCACAAATCATTATTAACCCTATGGGTAATGTAGTAGTTATACCTCAACATGCATGAAGGAAGTTTTATAAATTAAGGAGTGATTTTTTTGGATGTGTAGTAGAAGAATTGTAGGCTTCACATGTGCTTGTATTGATTGGAGTTGGTCTCTATGTGCTACCCAAAGTGAGGATTCTTTGGGCCTCATTTCTCGTGCCTTCTTTCTTCCTCTTCCACATTGGGTGTCATTTTGAGTGCATTAATAATGCATCATCCTTTGTGCATACACGCCTTGAGCACTTAGGTCCCACAATTGCTCTCAATTCAATGCCTACGTAGTCTGTTCAAGTAAGCTACATCAGTAACACCTGTCACCTAAGACTCCTGAGAAAAATGGGACTGTTGAAAGAAGAAATAGGTTTGTAACAGAAGTAGCACAAGCCATGATTTTTGAAAATGATGTATATAAGACATTTTGGAGAGAAGCAGTCAACACAACAGTATACACCATGAACAGAGTGTAGATCAAAAAAGGTACAAACAAGACTCCCTATGAATTATGGTTTGCACATACACCTTCAGTAAAATATTTCAAAAATTTTGGAAGTAAGTGTTACATAAAGAGAGATGATGATATTGGTAAATTTGATGTAAGAAGCGATGATGGTATCTTCCTTGGTTATTCATTGAAAATTAAAGTTTATAGATGCTTTAATCAAAGAACGAAGACTATTGTTGAGTGTGCAAATGTGAAAGTGGATGAAAGTTTAGAGTTGAAGAGAGAATGTTTGATTATATTTATGATGAAGAAGAAGATAATCCTAAAACTTTTAGAGATAATATTGATGTTTTGTTTGAGCCTAACAATGATTTACATAATGATGTTAAAATTGTTGAACAAAGAGAAGAACCAAGATCTAAACCTAAAGAAGAATTAAGACTTCTAATAGCAACACCTACATCGAATGAGAATTTGACAAAGAACCACCCTGAGAGTAAGATTATTAGAAGAAAAGATAAAGGAGTTATGACAAGAAATGGAGTACATGAAGAATTTTGTTTGATTTCTCAAGTTGAACCAAAGAGTGTAGATGAGGCATGCAAGAATGATCATTGGATTCAACCAATGAAGGAAGAACTAGATCATATTGTAAAGAATGAGATATGGGAATTGGTTCCTAGACCAAATGACAAGAATGTTATAAGAACTAAATGGGTATTCAAAAATAAGATGAATGAACAAGGTGAAGTTGTGAGGTATAAAAAAAGATTGGTATGCAAAGGATATTTGCAACAAGAAGGCATAGACTATGAGGAAACATTTGCCCATTTTTCCAAACTTGAAGCAGTAAGAAGGTTCTCTGCTTATGCAGCAAGTAAGATGTTCAAAGTGTATCATATGGATGTAAAGTCATCATTTTTGAATGGAGAACTTGAAGAAGAAGTTTACATTGAGCAGCCTAAGGGATTTTCTTTGACATAAGAAAAGGACATGTATGCAGATTGAAGAAAGCGTTGTATGGTCTAAAGCAAGCATCTAGAACCTGGTATGCAAGATTGGATTAAAATTTAGCAAAGTTGGGATTTGCTAAAGGTATGACATATAGAAATTTGTAGTTGAAATAAATTGAGAACAAATTGTTGATCATTGCGATATTTGTTGATGACATAATATTTGGAGGTATTGATCAAGCAAGTGATAAATTTGTTGATGAAATAAAGAATGAATTTGAGACGAGTATGATTGGTGAGATGATTTTTTTCTTGGGTCTATAAATTGTACATAGTAGTGATGGTATTTTTTTATCAAAAGCTAAGTATTTGAAAGACTTGTTGAAAAGGTTTGGCTTGGAAAATTGTAAGCATGTTGGTACATTTATAATAATTGGCCACAAGTTATCCAACAAAGATGAAATACCTACAATTGAGAAAAAGAAGTATAGATCTATGATTGGAAATTTGTAATATTTGACTCACACTAAACCAGATTTAGAAAATGCAATTGGGATTTTAGAAGAATTCAAGCTGGTCCTAAGGAATCGCATTATGCAACAGTAAAGAGAATATTTAGATATTTGAAGGGTAAACTTGATTTTGGATGATGGTATGACAAATCAATTTATTTTACTTTGTGTACTTATACTAATGTGGATTGGGTAGGCAGTATGGATGATAGAAAGAGCATCAGTGGTGGAGCAATTTTCCTTGAAAGAAGATTGATTTCTTGGCTAAGCAAGAAAAAAGACTATATTTCACAAAGTACACTAGAGGAAGAGTATGTAGTAATAGAAAAAAATTGTAATCAGATCATGTGGATGAAGCAAATGTTGAAGGACATTGGGATAGGATTTTTAGAACCTATTATCATACATTGTGATAACACAAGTATAGCAAGTATGTCTAAGAATCTTGTGTTACATTCTAGACTAAGCATATATCTATTAAGTATCATGTTTTGAGAGAGAAAGTTGTAGATAAAGAGATCATATTAGAATATGTAAGTTAAAAGAGAAGATTGCAAATATCTTTACAAAGCCTTTTCCTAAAGATACATTTTAGTATTTATGATGTATGCTTGGGGTCATGCCCCTACCTACCTTTGGTAGATGATGTAGAAAGTGCGTCAACCTAGTGATATAGAGCACTGTTATTTATCTGGACTGAATGTTGATGCTTCCTATATGGAAGAGTATATGAGATGAGCAGAGTCATCAAGGACTCTTGGTAGTTGGTACTGAACAATGTCTTTGAACACTTGAGCTGATTAAAGACTTTGAGCAGATGATTGATATAATGAAGCCTTTTTTATTGAAGTCAATGGGGGATAAGTATACATAAAACACATCTCCTATGTATGGGGGAGAAGTTTTATAATGGGAGAGAGAGATTGCAACAATGGGGAGAGATGCACTATTGAGAGTGATTGATGTCAATGGAAAGAAATATTGAGTTATATCAATGGGGGAGAAGTGTGAACAACTGATGTCGATCCTGAGAGTGAGAAAGAATAGACAAAATAGTGTTCCTGTGATTTTCATATTTAATTGATGAAGAGGATTTGAAAAGAAGAGAACAACAATGGCAACAGAGTTTGATTTGGTATTCTTGGAACTTAGATGTTTTTCATCTATGTTGTCATCAATGCTAGAGGGGGATATTGTTAGCATGAATTTTAATGGTATTCCTTTGAGTGAGTATACCAAGCATTGGAGAGATTTTGTACATGATTTAAATATTGCATTCATAACTGTGTTTTTCATTGATGTCAACATAGTATTATTTCTATGAAGACTAGAAAAGTAGCCAACAGAAAATAAGGTTGTACATATTGTGCATTGATGATCAGTTCAAGCATAGTTCAATATGTATTCTTCATTGTGTTTTTATGATTTGAATAAGTGTGTGTATAGAGAGTTGAAGACATATGGAAGATATTCAAGAATTACAAAGGACGGTGAGCAAACAAAGTACCTGATAAGTGGTTTCTGATTATTTATTTGTATCTCTTCATTGAGATAGAATCATGATGAGTGTAGTTAGACTATGATAGTAGACAGTCTAATGATGATGTCAGTGAGTGAAAAAGGTCATAGGTCACACATGTAAGAAGTTGTAAAGACTATGAGCTGACAGTGACTTGTAATTATGAAAAGATGTAATATTTTGTAATATCTTAATGAGGTCCTATTATAATTAATTAGGAAAGCCTGAAGGCTGACTCAAGGAATTATTTTGAGGATATAGTATAAAGGAAGGTCATTTTCCTTTTGATAAAGTATATAATTGATAAGAGCAAGGGTGCAAGTGTGAATTGTGCAATGATATGTGAAGTTGGTAAATGTGTGTAAGAGATCCATCCAAGGGATTATTTGGATGCAAAATTGGTGATCTAGTATTGAGATCATAAGACGTTTGGTCCAGTCAAGAGGATACAGAAGGAGATGAGGTTATTTTATTTCTATTATTCTGCAAAATACAAAGATCAATTTGACAATGAGTTCAGTGATCTTTCCCCTAAAGCTATTTGGACAGTGAGTCCTTCTGCCTTCTATAGCTCCTAACAGGGTTGGTACAACTCCTAACAAGGTTGGAATCTCCTAACAGGGATTCAAAGTCTCCTAAAAAGGATTGATATGTATTGAATGTATTTCATTGGCTCCTAACAGATTTCATCCTCTTACAAGGAACTTTTATATTAGTATATCATTTTGTGGGTACCATCCCCACAAGGGTTTTCCCTATGATCAAGGGTTTCCCTAGTTAACATATTTTGTGTTATTGTGTATGTATATCTTCTTATGGTTTCTTATTATATTATTCACATGGTTAAGGATTAATAAGGTTAATAAATGTTTTAATAGTTGTAAAGACTGTGAGCCGACAGTGACTTGTAATTATGAAAAGGTGTAATGTTTTGTAATATCTTAATGAGGTCCTATCATAATTAATTAGGAAATCCTAAAGGTCAACTTAAGGAATTATATTTTGAGGATATAATATAAAGGAATGTCAATTTCCTTTTGATGAATAATGCAATTGATAAGAACAAGGGTGCAAGTGTGAATTGTGCAATGATATGTGAAGTTGGTAAATGTGTGTAAGTATCTAAGTTATTATTTGGATGCAAATTTGGTGATCTAGTATTGAGATCAGAAGAGGTTTGGTTTGGTCAAGAGGACACAGAAGGAGATGAGGTTAATTCATTTCTAGTATTTTACAAGGAATAATATAGAGATCAATTGGATAATGAATTGAGTGATCTTTCCCCTGAAGTTGTTTGGACAGTGGGTCCTTCTACCTTCTACAGCTCCAAATAGGTTGGAATCTCCTAATAGGGATTCATAGTCTCTTAACAAGGACTGATATGTACTGAATGTATTTGATTTTCTCCTAATAGATTCCATCCTCTTACAAGGAAATTTTATATTAGTACATCATTTTTTGGGTACCATCCCCACTGGGGTTTTCCCTCTGATCAAGGATTTCCCTAGTTAACATATTTAGTGTTATTATGTATGTATATCTTTTTGTAGTTGCTTATTATATTGTTCACATGGTTAAGGATTAATAAAATTGATAAAAAAATTAATAGTCGGATAACTAATTCACGCCCCCACACCCCCCCCCCACCTCCTAATTATCTTGATGGACTTTACTTTCTAACAAGACATTCCTCTGACTAAATGCTTCATACGTTAAGATACTTAAAACAATATCCTCTATTTTTTTTTTTAGTCCTTTTATGACACCAAGAAATCATTTTCACACTTTTTCAAGCTTACTTTGTCGTGCCTTTTGAATTTCCAAAAATTGCAACTTCGTAATCCCTTAACACTAGTGTTCACAATTTAGCAAAAAATTGCCACGTTGCAAGCTCTAAACTCCATCCCTTCCAAAATAGTGAAATGTTTCTATATCGCAAGTATATTCCTTCCCTTCCTACGATATGGTGAAAAGCATGATTTTTTTAATGTTTATTGAGAAAAATAGATGTCATTTCCATGTAATTTGCCAAAGAAATTTTAGGGTCTACTGGTGGCTCTTTCTGGGGACATATGTTCATCTTAAGAATAATGAGATCTCAGCTATATCTAGAGAATTAGACCAACATTAGGATTAGAATATAATTTTTCTTTCATCATATATCAAATATTGTGTGTTGTTCTTGAAGTAGAATGTCCATTCTGGACGTGTTATTTTTTCCTTTTACATTCATGAAATATTTTTCACGGATAGATTTTACAAGCATTGTCTAGGTCCAAAGAAATATTGATACTTGTGTTGATTCTCATGTTCATTTTCATGATTTCTGGAAACCCAACAAGGGAGAGGCTCCTATACTCCTTTTCTTTTTTACATCCTTGTTACAAAAAAAAACCTCTTGACCTTTTATGCGACTTATGCTTTTTGACATCTACTTTTTTAGCATATGGTATCATGCTTATTCCTTTTTTTATTATATGCTACATAATTTTTATCTGCAACAATCTTAAAGATATCTACTGGATTATGTAGTACATACATTGTAGGGTTTTCTTGCTTTGAAATGTCAAAGTTTGGTCCATTTTCTTCATATGATACGGTATGTTGGATATTTTTCCTTCCTCGATTGGACTATTAG